>UCOJ01000302.1:0-130648 GCA_900474305.1 Cecidostiba fungosa | reverse complement strand
TTTACCTATATTTTTGAAGGGTTAGGACCTCTCTATACCCTTATAATACCTACTTACGGTAGGGAGTCTGTTCGGACTCATAATTTACCAACCGTAAGATTTCAAATTAACGGATGGACCAATATTGTTTAAAAGTATATTAATTATGGTACGAAGAGAGGAATTTGATTTTGAATACGTAGAAAAAATGTTATAAGCATATTACGGATTTATTAAATGAATTTTTCGTTAATTTTAACATATTTATAGTGTAACTTTTTTTCTACGTATTCAAAATCAAATTCCTCTGTTCATACCATAACTAATATTCTTTTAAACATTATCCTCAAGTTTGAGCTCATTGGTCCATCCGTTCCTTTGGAATCTTACGGTGCAGCACCTGAAATTGAGAAAAACATAATTAAGAGAAAATCAGCATTTCAATATCCACAGATAATTAAAAGATTACTTATCCTATAAATTATTTATTGTTCCTATCACTGATACGCATCAAAATATAACTTTGTGTACCAGATTGGCGCATCTAGATACACATAAAAACTCCTGTTGGGGCATAGATGCATCTGGAACACAAAAAGTTTGAATTAATAAATTTTAGATAAAATCAAAGTTTTAATTAATTTAACGTTTTCAGAGCTCTCTTCTTCTTTTCATTGTAGTCACAAAGCATTTCAGGTATACAGTCCATCCTAACCTCAACTGTCATGTTTGGGGGTGGGTCCAGTATTTAGACGATTCATTATTTCTTTGCATTAAACTTTAAATATTATTATATTAAACTTTCGAATTTCAATAATACAATTCGCATTTTTTCTAATTGCCATAGCTTAGATATCAGAAGAACCAACAAATCATTATTTCAAAATTATCGAATAACTACTATGAAAATACTCAAATTTTAATTGTTAGAAATCTATTTTTTCCAATCTAGTTATTTACAAAAATATTTAAACAACTGTTCTGTTATTCGAAATAGATTTAATGTTGTATTAAGTTTTCGAATAATAGCACAGTCGTTTAAATATTTTTCTAAATAACTGAATTCGAAAAAATAGATTTTTAACAATTAAAATTTGAATATTTTCATATTAGTTATCTTATGATTTTGAAATAATGATTTGTTGGTTCTTCTGGTATCTAAACTAAAAAATTCGAAAAAATGCGAATTGCATTATAATGCAAGATATAAGATTAGAAAGTTTAATGCAAAGAAATAATGAATCGTCTAAATACTGGACCCCCCCCTCATATTTATGGGGTAGCTGTAGCAATCCACTTAGTCCAGGATTTGCTGAAAACTAAAAACAAAAAACTTTATTATAAATTATTATTAAAGTAAATCATTTTTTAAAAAGTTTACTTTAATAAATAATTAAAGGATAAAATTAAAATATTAATAATGTTACATATACTTACAACATTTAATTTGCACCTGCTGCATATGCATCATCTTGTTGATCTTCTCTTGCTTTTCTCCTGATGACACTTGCCTCCTTTGTGCTTGCAAGTCTTCTTCACTCCATATGAAATAATCTCAAGGCATTGCTGCTTTCGAATTGAATCAAAAGCAGATTACGCTACCGGCTTTTAAAGATTTATAAATGAGAAAGTTAAGACCTTGGCCAAGCGCACGCTTAGCATTAATGCTTCTTCGGTTCACTTATTTCTTTTTGCATGAGTTTATCGCACTTATCTCACCACACTGTGTGCACACATTAATTTTTAAAGCAAGTCCTTGCGTACCTGACTCACTGAAATGTACAGTGCAGTGAAATGCCGTGACAGACACTACAACATACAACATGGAGTTTTGGAAGTAGTATGCTAAGCCCGCACTTAGGTCACACCTATCCGTGACCTAAGTAGTCCTTTTTTATGACACGGATAGGCGTGACAGCGGGCTTAGGTAGGCTGTGCTATAAAATTCTATACGATACTCGTGACCTAAGTAACACTTCTGCACGGCGTAATTAACCTCACGCCGTGCAAAAAGTGCTACTTAGGTCACTTGTATCGTAATGTACTATTAAATTACATTGATATTATTTTTTGCAAAAAAATTAAAATTCAAACAAAATTTTAGCACAATCTGCAGATGGATCTATAGGTATCAGTGTTACATCTTCAAATACAACAGCAACTATATTGAAATCCATGATTACCAATGCCTCATTTCGTACTAAAAAGTTGCCAGGTATGTTAAATTATTTATGCATGATCATTTATTAGGATACTGGGTGAGATGCAAATTCTTATTTGTTACTAAATAACGGTGTTGTTCCTATTTACCTATTTGTGTGATTGCAGTGACCATGAAAATGGAAAAAGCGTTTTTGATACCAATGCATTTTACCTGTTACATAGAATGATAACAAGTTTTTATTGATTATGAGGGTTTATATTAATTTACTTTGATTAGACTTAGTCTCAATTCTTATTCAAAAGTTTACTTAAAACACTTCTAATCACTCATTACTTACAAAATTAAAATAATTTATGTTCCTTTGCATGAATACCGATTTGCTGGTAATGTTTGACTCCTTATGATGAACAAATATTCTAATTGCATTTGGCATTTAACTTATGATATAGGTGTAACAATATTTTGGTACTCTTGGCTTTGACAAATATTCATGTGTTATGTGTACCTTGCATATCAATTAATATTGAATGTACAAAGAAAGTTATAGTTTAAAGATACTTGCATTCTCACAGTTGATTCTAACAAACGAAATGTACATACGTATCATCTATAGTACTATATAAACTGTAAACGAGATCGCAAGGACATGAAACTTATTTACAACAACATTCTCAATTAATAAAAACAAAATATAAATCTGTAATCGTACAACCACACACGTGATCATACAATAACTCATACGGCACAATCTCGCATCACCAAACTGGCCATCATCACGAACTGCTTATCCATGTTAGACGATCTCGACGAGATGTTGTTCGAAACCGGCGAGACGAAGAGCGACCACGTTGCCGATGGTCAGTCCACATCCTCGGCTCAACGTACTCCAGTACACAGTAGTACTCGTCGTCGCGCCTGGCTCTGGAAAAATCCGCTGCACAACTCTTTTGACGACACAGACATCGCTATAGCAGACCGTCATCAGCTCCCAGGAATCGTCGCACCACCTCCATCGACGGAGAACTCGAGGCGTGAGAGCATCTGCAGCAGCCAAAGTTCACCCAATAGATCCTCGCCCAAGAGGAACCGCGGCGAGTCCAAAAGTAAAAAGGATGGTAGTCAGAGCAAAGGCAAGAAAGATTCAGCAAAGGATTCCACCAAAGAGGGCAGCGGTCAGTCATCAGAGGGCTCTTCCAGGGGCAGCGCTGCTCAGAGACTATACCGCGTTCTGGAAGAGCAAGCTCTCGGAGAAGCCGTCGGCAGGTTGAGCGGTGGAACCTCAAGGAATAAGCCCCAGAACCAGCCTATGAATCTCTGCGCACCCGGCGACGTTTCGCCAAACAACCGATACTCGTACTAGCGTCCTCTGCCACTTCGTTAAATGTAGATTCGATATAGATGAGAGAAGAGTTATTGGCCTAGTTTTTGGGGGAGGATGCGATGCGAGGTGAGAAGTAGAGCAGCAGACCGGATGTCGATCTAAATCACCTTGTGCAAGCTTTCTTCACGAGAGAGAAGACGTTGTGGCTTACGAACACACAAAAACACGTTTTTTCGTGATGACCATAGAAGACACTTTTTTTGTTGAGATTTCTGAGTAATCTCAACGCACTGAAACACGCTATATACATATAGTAGATTTTGTATTAAATTTTCACACGACTTTGTCGCTTTATTTCTCTGTGCCTACTCTGCAAGTGTGTGTACGAATGTGTGTTGTTTCTTATGCATTTGCGTTTTGTATGGCTAATGGAGTCTTCATATTTTTTTAAAGTTTTATGTGCTAGCAATATCTGTACATAAGAATCACGATTCACGTATGCATAGTTTTTAAATATATATTATTAATACATGTTGAACACTCATTTTATATTCACTTTACTGGCTATAAATCTTCCTTTTCCGTATATAGCTAATCGAAAATTTTCTTTTTATTCTAGATGATATTCCAATTCAACAAGAACATCAACAGCAACAACCAAATGAGAAAAGTAATAAAGTGGAAAAAAATGCAAAACCTGAATGAGGCTAAATGAATTTCATGTCTTAGGTATTTTATTATTATTATTATAATTATCATTATTTTAATTGAAATTCGATCTCGTCGTTGTTTATCTTACAATTGATTGATTTTTTTCAGATGGCTGCTCTAAACACAAAAAATTAACTTTTTAAATGTCAACTTGTTGATTCTGATGAATTTCGTACGTAACGTATGAAACGTGAAATTGATCCTCCATGAAGTGCTTAAAACCCACTTAAAACTTTTCCAGTTCCGCATTTAGAGCTTCGTAATGTATCACAATTTTTTCATTAACGTGCATTATTCGTCGGGCTTCTCATCAAACACGTCAATTTAGATTCATTTGATCAACTAAACAAATTTTCTATAAGAATGACTATACAATGATTTTCAGAATAATATAAGATTTTTATGTTTATTGATTGACATTTAATATTAAGAGTTTACAAACAAAAAATATCACGGATAGTATATGAGTAAGTGTTGACCAATATTAAGAAAATGATAATAATTTTTCGAATTAATTATCAAAGATAATTCTTAAAGCTTGTTGATAACAATTGTCGTTTCTTGATCTTTTTAAATACTCAACGTACTTTGTATTAAAATAAATTGTGTTCGTTTGCACTTTTGAAAGAAAGCCCAATGATAACTTGTTCATTCAGCCAGACTGCAAATTAGGTTATCATTAATTGTGGTGCAACTGGCGTTAATAGTAACATATGCAATACATTAGATAACGCGTTATCGTTTTGCTTCTTGAAGTATTTAGTTTAAATTTCGAGAGAAAAGTATTTTCGAAACATGAAAAGTGTCTCGATTATGATTTAGAACATCGGACTTTAATTTTTAGAAAGGATTAGAGAGGAAATGTGCAGTTATAGATTTTTACATTGATATTGTAAAAAAACGAATCAAGGCCTACGAAATTGGGGTTTCCAAGTTATATGTATTTTAACGAATCTTGTTTTTAGTCATTTGTCTAAAAATGAAATTGTCTAGATTGTATGAAGGAAAATATATATATATATATACGATGTTGTTGCATGGAAAACCCAATTTTTATTCTGTAAGTTTGCAAAAAAAAACGTATCCTCTGTGATAATGTTTGTTTGAAATTTTCGTGTGCGATGTATTATCACTTGATTTTGCGGCCGTTGGTGCTTCCATTGAACTCACTTTGTTTGTTATTTTGCACTTAAATTGATCGGCTGCCCTTTATATAAAATTATTTAGTAATGCGATCTCCTAGCACCTATCTATACTAATAATAATTATGAAATAAGTCATAGAAATTATAGTTGTAGAAATAGATTGTTCTTCGGCGAGGCGATTTGTTTTTTCCATTGAATGCGCGAAGGACAAATGAATTTACCGTATGATAAGTTTTATCTCTTTATATGTTTCGAAAAAAATTATGTGTCTGAGTAATAGAGTCGCTTATCAAAACTAGACGGGAAATAAGGTTTTCTAGTGTTAAGTAATAGTTTTTTTCACTATTTTAATAAATACCTTTTTCGTGGTTGACTAATCGAAAATCGAAATAAAAAATTTTAATGTTTTTAAAATATTGAAATCGTGTTAAAAAAATGATATTACTATTTACAATGAGAAAGGCTGATTTTCCATTTAGTTTAATTCTATGACCACAAGATATACGCAGAACTACCGACATTCTCAACCATATAACGCGTGCTAAAAACAAATACCAAAAGAATTCTTTTTTTCAATTTAAGAGATGAAAGTCATTTTTACATCGTATAGGCACTAGCACAGCTGGTCCACGTGTATATGTGTACTCCGGTGTACAGATGCGCTCCGTTATTGTATACAGTCGTAGCGTTTTAATGACTTTCTCAATTAGTCTCGTTTCTCCATCGGCGGATGGGGGAGGTGTTACATATACATACATGTAGTGTTACAGCATAGCGTCACGTAGACTCTCAGTCTCTTTTTCTACCCATCAACAAACAAAAACCCTCTCGAAAAAAAACAAAACGAACGAGCGAGTGAAACGATTATGACACGCGATAATTAGATTAGTTCGTTTACACTTTCACCAAAACGGATTATTACATTCCATCCGATGGGAGAGAATTCGTACAAGTGACGATGTTTAGGGTGGAGACGACGAAACGAAACGAAACACGTGTTCTTATATTGTATTTCCTGCGTGTGAGGTCTCGAGTCGATGAGCATACTTTTATATATACAGGACGCGAGGTGTCTTGCGTCCGCGCTTTCTGTTTCGCGAACGGCTGATATGCGTAAGCGTTCGCTTTTATTATTCGTACGATATGCGTTGAAGGTAAATGAACTAAACGATGACGGCGTGTTACAAGTTAAAATATAATGAGCTTACAGGAGGGTGATGATAAGTGACGTTGGCAGTGGTCAATTTTATCATACAAGCACGCGTTTTAATTTTATGCTTGCGGTTTCGTTCGATGCGTTTCCTGATAATTGTGTCGTCGAGTCGTGTGTATCAATTGAGACCTCGACGAGGATTCTTTTGTCTTTTTGTTTAAGTAATGTACAGTATTATATTGCGTTTAAATTACACCCCTCGCGGATCATGCAAATTCAAGATGTATTCTGCTGAACGTTTGCGGTAAAAGTTTTTGCGCCAGTTTCAGTCTGTTCATTTGAATATCAAGCTTCAACGTTGCATATTGATTTGTTGAACGGCAAACTGAGAACTTTTTTCTATACGTTTGTTCCGAGTCCAATTGACGTTCGATACACAAAGCATTATTATATGTGTCTGTTTAAACTGAACTCTGAAAACTTTTACCTTGCAATGTTGAACGATGTATTTATCAACTTTAAGACTTACAATCGCATTATGAAATTTTACTTTTTGCTAAATATTAGATAACAAACAACTATACAGCAATTGAACTTATTAAAATGATATGAAAACGTGTGTTATATAGACCAATATATAATATTATCGTTAATGATTCTCTCTTGTGTGTTGCGCTTATAAAGAATCGATGAACCTGTTATATTGCCCGCTAAAGATACCTATATCTGTCGAAAGATATGAGCATCGTTGTAAGGGAAATTGTTGTAAGGTAAAAACGTTATTATCAATAATACTGATGTTATTAACCAACCATGTGAATATAAATTTACTATCCATACAAAAAATGTGAGTAGTCTGACTTATTTTGCGTCGCAAACAGATATTTCAATAATATTATTCTAATTGCATATGAAATATCAAATTAAAATACAGTCCACATTTTTATTTTCGTAAACAAAATAAAAAAAAGAAAACTTTTGAATGCATATTACTTTATAGGAACTTGAATTTTTATATGGATAGTATTTTCACATAAGAATTTATAAAAACATTATAACACTAAATTTCATTCGCCGAAAAAACCATTACTACAAAACTTACGTTATAAATCAACATTTTAAAACTAATTGTGGTCACATATAAGTTTCAAGTAGTTATCATCCTAACAATGACTGATCGGATCGGATTTGTAATTTCAAAGTAGCACTAAAGAATAGATAATTGAAAAATATATGCCTTCGCACATCAAAGTATTTTATAAAGCACGGGCAGAGAAACAAATTATAAAATTCTCGGGAGAGGAAAATATTTTGATAATTTTTTCTTTCGTATCTGATTTTATATGACGGTGAAAAATTGTTACTGCACCACCCGTTTACCGAACAATAATACAATTGGAACAATTTAATATACAATATAAAGTAATGTAATTCATTTCGATTATAGATGATTCGTCTGTTACAAAATTGCACGATTGGTTTGATTATTCGGGGCGAAAATAATGGATTCTTGTTGAGAAGTATGAGAAAAAAAATTGTATATGTAGTGAACCCAATAAACCTTACGAGTCATAAAAAGAAAAAAATCGACGCGGCGACGTCATTGAAGACTTTTGCATTCGTCAATTGCGTCTACGCGTGCGTCTTAGTTTAACTAAGCTAAATGTGTTCTCTTCTTCTTTAAGAAAAAAACAAACATTGAAACAAGCCTTGTGATCCACTGTCGGAACTATACTACAAAAATATTAAAATATATTTGAACGCTCTCATAACAATAATATGAAGCGTGAATTCTATCATTGATTGAAAAACGATATAAATAGTGTACACAATGTCGAATATAAAATATGTAAAAAAATATGTATAAATGCTGTTAGTCTCTAATGCGCTAAGCAATAATAAATTATTGTAAATTACGCTGTTTTCTCTTTACTCGAGTCCCTGTGAAAATACCTTTGAATATAAATCGGAGCAGAACGGATTTTGGAGCAGCGATGCATCATGTAAGGGACATAATCGACCCAACGACTTTAATAGAGCTTTGAAAACTCAATCAACAAAGTCTAGAGCAATGAAAGAAAAGTTTCCGGCAGCTATGTACCAATTAAAAACAATAAAAAAAGTTCGTGACAACTACGGGTTAAATGATGTATTGTATTTAAATGTGCCTGGAGTCTGAGATACACCCGCTCCAATTTATTTCTAGGCGGTGAGTAATAGCTCTTCTTTCTTCTTCTTGCTCTTACGGGATTTTCCTGGCTCATAAAAAATAACGTTGCTTACATTTCGTCGAAAATCCTGCAGATTTCAAATATAGATTTTTATAGACTTGGGAAAGTTCTTTGTTTATGTATCTACTTGTACGCAAATCATTTCCAGTGATGCTCGCATTACATTAGAAGTATTTCGATCGATTTTTACGCAGCTATAATAGAAACAGTGATTTTTTATTTTCATTATATACCCGATGATTTTCTCAAAACAATCACACCCATCAATGATCAACAAACACACCAATATCATCCATCATCGTCCCTCCGTCAAAAACAAATTTCCCCGTCACACTACACTCCCCAAAAAAAAACCCTCATACAACAACATCAACCACCCACATCTATCCCTCCTGAAAAAAAAGAATCTCACACAACGCAGTCATCAATATCCATTCCCCTCCGAAATTCTGACACTCATATAGCTCCGATCCTCAGCTCGGTACAGCAGCATAAAGAATTCCTCGGCAAGACCGGCTGTAAAATAAAATAACTCATCGAGCTCCAGCGCCGCTACAGCAACACACGCAACACTATGCGCGATGCGCGACTACACAGGATCACGTGACCGTCGCTCGGAACCACCACCTACGTCACTCTCTTTCTCTCTCGCTCTGCATCACACAGCGTAGCAGCAGCAGCAGTACACGCAGTAGGTATAGGACCGGAGTTGAACGAGCGGCGGCGCGCAGAGGCGGCAAACTGGTCGAGGAGCGGCGGCGGCGCGAGCGACAACATTGGGAGAGAGACGGAGCGAGTTGTATATTATAGCAGAGCGCAGAGCTCGGCAGTGTCCGTCCGAGGCGAGAAAACGGAGCAGCTCACCTGCGCCGCGCGACAATCTGGACACCTCGTTGTTGTTGTTGTTGCCGCTGTTTACTCGAGAAGATGACGAGGCTGCACTAGGTGCAGAAGCTTCAATCTGTGCAAAAGACCGGAAGCGGCTGGTGCGTGTGTTTTACAAGCGAAATAGAAAGATATATAGAGAGAAAGAGAGAAGGAAGCAGGCGCGAGTTGGCTGCAGCAGCAGCGGTACACGGTGTGTGTATGTGTATAAGAAAGGAAAGGAGCGCGAGAAGCCAGTATACGCTGCACAGGAAAGAAGAAAGAGGCGCGTGTGCGTGGGTGGATTGGAGAGCCGCGCCGAGTGTATAATCTCACCTCGACGATCCGGCTACAGAGAGAAAGAGAATAATCGTCGCTCCCAAGTGTTCCGTGTGTGCCGAGAGTGTCTGTCTGATGTATATACGTGTGCGAAGGTACAAGTATAACACGAGATAGAGAAAGAGAGAGAGAGAGAAGAGAGCTCGTGCAGTGTAGCGCTAAATGAAACCTCTCTCAGTCTCGCGCGAAAAGGTGAGAAAGGGGGAAAGCGACGACGTCTAGTGGACACAAGCATCTCTCGAGAGGCATGCTCGCCTATTCCGGAATATAACAAACAGCCGTCGCTGCATCTTCATCTCTTCACTCTTCCCATCCACGTCATCCACGAGAAGAGCGAATACATACCACCTGCGAGATGGCCGGCTCACCTCACCTAATACTTTCTTGTTATACACTCACGGCGTTGCTCATCCTATACTGGAATAATGCGGCTCTGGCTTTCAATCTCGAGCCGAGGATACCTGTGGTCAAGCGTAGTATGCCCGACAGCTACTTTGGATTTTCCGTAGCAGAACACCAGGAGGTCAGGGAAGACGAGTCGCCGAAATACGTTAGCTGGTGAGTATATAGATATATACGTTGCGATGGTTTTGTTGCGCTTGCAGTGTAGTGCGTTGAGACAGGGGTATTTTCGCGAGTCCGAAATAAGCCGTGGAGTCATCGAAGCAGCCGCGAAGAGAGAGAGACTGACTTTGAAGGAGAGAGAGAGAGATGAGAGAGAGAGAGAAAGAGCAACGGATGCCGATGTTTTTTGCCGACGCGCTGAAATTCTAGACTCGTAGATTCTTGGAGTTAACGAGCCGACGCGCGAAATGACGGTTTTTCAGCGAGATATAGAGATTTTCGAAATTACACCGGCCGGTGTGCGTATTTCTTAATCGTTTGAAAGTCTCGAAGCTTTCAATTACCTATACTCAATTGATTCGTTTTAGAATTTCGATGTATAGGTATTAGTGAAAAAGACGTCACGAGTTACTCCGGCACTTCATTTGTCTGCCAACTCTTTCAGTGCATAATTCGATAGCGCGCGATATAATATAGGAAAGCGCGAACGAAGCGTTTGATAAAACCGAACAATGGGATATAAATAACGGTGAATGAGAGGCTTAGATAGCCTCTCTCTATTTCTCAATGACGACTGATGCTGCGAACGAAGGAAAAAGATATTTTATACGCCGCCGGTTCCGCGTTTTTTTTCACTATACTCGCGCAAACGTTACGTCTATATCCTTGCCACACATCATCGTCGAATGCGAATACACGTTTTTTGAGGCTGTTCTAAAAATACGAGTGATACAATATGATCCGCACATCGCGCGCAAAATAATAACGAGCGTGAGAAATGCGGTTTGGCGCGCAAATTTATTGGCGAGATTGAATAAGCTCGCTGCTCTGTATTTTCTCGATTATTTACGGAGTCTATGTGTACTACCTGCTCGAGAGAGAGAGAGAAAAGTCTACAGCCTTATACGGAGTATAAGAAGTGATTTCGGAGCTGCGCATAATAATCGGGGTATTTGAATGCGCGCGCGCGCTCTCTTGGTTGGATTCCTTATAATGTCATGGTGATACGTTCTCCTTGTTTACATAACCATGCAAAGTATTTCATTACTGCTGAGTATTCTGCTGCACTGCAGTCGTTATATATACGCCGGTGTATATATACCGATGTCTGCACTTTAATTGACAGCACACACGCGGTTTTCTAATTTGCATGTAGCTCCTGTCGTTGTTTGAATTTGTGCGTTGGAAAATTATTATTATTAAGTCTTTACTTTCATAATGATAAGAGCGTTGGCTTATCGCATTTCTGGTATGTCGTATGTACACGGTATAACATTGTGTCATCTAAGTTTCGCGAATTGAATACCTATATCTAATCTTGCTCCGAAATACCGGAAAATTCAAAAATACGTGACATTGTATACGAAATTCCAGAGTCGCGAGATGCGCTATCGGATCGAATAGAGAACACGAGCAATCGCTATCGTCTTACACCTATTTATAAAAAAACGCGTATTGTTTATACGAATAAAAATAATTTTTGCTGTAAACAAAGACACAACGAAACGATCATGTCATCGACGGTTTAAAATAAGTTTTCGAAAAATGCCTGGGTGGCAGAAAGTCAAATTTCGCGCTCACTCGGTCAAACAAATTGTGCCAGATGTGCGTGTAACAATCGAGGACACAAAAAGTCGAGACATTTCTCGGGATAATAAAGCTGTGGTACGTTATCTGCCGGTTGAATCATAGCGCTCCGAGATAGTCCCTCGACTATTTTTGTGAGCTCGAACATGTTTTTGCCAAAGTTGATTTATTCAGCGACAACTTTCGTGTCCTCTAGAGTTACCGTTATTACTTCGATATACACAGACGATACTCATATCTAAAGATCGATCTCTAAACTACACGCATCTGTTATGTAATCTATTTACGAGAGAGCGAAGGCGATAGTGTAAAAATTCATAATTTTTCAACGCGATAAAAGTTCTGAATGAAACAGCACACATCAGGCGTCTCGCTTGAACCATAATTCGAGCGATGATGTTATCTGCACGCCGTGTTATCTCGAAATTTTTTCTACCAACATGCCGTTTTTTCCCGCGGAGAGGCATATGTCTCTATATATGTATAGCAGCAAAAAATTACGTACAACGATCTCGTTGAAGGCTTTAAGCTGCAATTCATCAAACTCGCGGCGATTCCAGCACTTCCCAATAAACCTTACGCACGCGCGCGTGAACTTCTTTATCGTGGTAATATATAAAATGAATACTTCTCGATAAAAACGTCGTGTAAATTCGAAGCAGAAAACGACTCTTCGAAATCGGCCCCATAAAACACTGGCAATATCCCCCCGTCGAAATAAGCCACACACACACATATACACATCCTCTCTCTCTCGGCGCGCGGGCGTGATTCATTCAATTCCAGCAAGAGCAAAACACACGAGGGAAGGGCGGCTCTCTCGGCTCTTTATCGCTCGGAAATTTTTCCCTTCAGAAATATACACGTACGCGCGCCGTGTATGACGGCTATACGTACATACACGTCTCTCTCTCTCTCTTGCTTTATAAATAAACCCGTTGCTCGAGCGTTAATATACGCGTATCCTCTCTCTTTCTCTTTCCCAAGGGATTTTATTTCGATGAGAGAGTATGGGTGTGTATGTATGTACAATGTGTGAGATAGACAAAAGACTCGCCCTTTGAGGAAATAAGGAGGTTTCGGCTCTTGTTCTCTCTTTCTCGCGAGGGCTTTGTGTTTCGTTCGAGAGGCGGTGTCTGTACTGGAGAGTGGAGAGTATACGAGCTCGTCGAGGGTAATTGACCTGAGTGCAGTGAAGCTGTACAGCTTCAAGGATTATTCGAGAGAAAGATGTATATATTTTTTTGCGGTTTGTATTTATGCATGTAAACGCTATTGTTGCTGTGAAAAGATGGATTGCTTTTTCAGAGGAAAACGTTCGCACACGCGACAGCTTCGTGATGATGAAAAACGTCCTTACATGAATATTCAAATGAAAAGTTTCGCAGTAGCACGCTCTCTATTGCGAGTGTGTGTGCTTAATGTATTACAAAAAAAAAATGAAGAAAAATAACAAACGCGATTACTCGAATCGTGGCAATAAAGACGTCGACCCTAACGACTTCACAATTCACGCAATTCTCGCAGCAAACACTCGCCACAATCTTCTTAATGAAAGCGAAACGCGATCCTAATGAATTAAAATAAAACGCCTTAGTCAGATTCTAATGATAATAATTGGGCCATGGCCACGCATCATCCACCATTATATTCCTTTCCCGCTATACGACGACGATCCCTTTTATCTGAATCAGCCGAAGCTCTCGACTATTTTCGTATGATGGAATCCGTCTGGAATGCGTATCGCGTGCTGCGGCTGCTGTTGCTGTTTCGTGCCACCCTGCGGATAAGGTCCTCTTCTTTTTTTTTCTCCAGCTGAGAGGCACAGCCAATATGGTAAAATTGAATCGCCCTGCGGGGAGTTCGTTAACCGGAGCGCTTTTTTCGGGCTTCCATCACGCGCGCGTTTAATTCTGGGAAGTTGTACGCGAGGTGTTTTGGAATATACCATAGGGAAGGGATTGATTGTTGGGAGGTCATACGAGGGAATTTAATTTGGGAATTGACGAGAGAACGGTTTGATATGTAGAGCCAATGCAAATTGCCGATTGAGTTAAGGGGAGATCGATCAAAGCCTACTGTGTGAGCGCAATGTAATGCTATTGAAATTAATGGTAACGAATACTGAGAACCGATATACGCAGCGCGCGCGTGTGTGAATATTATTGACCGAAATCGAATTTCTCTTCGTTAAAGAACATTTTTAAAGAAAGTTTTTTATAAAACTCAGCACAAAAAACTGCTCGCGCTGTATATTTAGTATACAGCATTCGTTCCTCGTAATAAAGTATTTTTGCGTTATCAGCAGCTGCTTGCGTTATACCTGTGTGTGTGCTAAAAAAAAAACGACTCGGTCAGCTTATCTCTTACAACCGCTCCGTTTTTCTGTTTACTTAGGATGCTGGTCGGCGCACCTTTGGGCCAGAACAAGCAGCCTGGCACGAATAGATCCGGAGCACTTTGGCAGTGCCCCATGACGAGCGACCATCACGACTGTGTGCAGGTCATCACGGACGGACGCAGGAGTGAGTCTCGACGAATTTTGAACTCGATTGTTTATATAAATCCCTCTCTCTTTCAGATTTATTAGCAGCCAGGGTTGTTGTTGCCTTTATCTTTATAGCGTCTGTTAACGCCGGGCGAGGATTTTTATCGGGAAGAGATAACATTTTCTGGGTATATTATACTGGGTTGTGTCTCGAAGCGGTACACGATGATAAGGTTTACTTCTTTTTTTCTTCTATTTCGGGAGAAGAGAAAGTCGTAGAAAGAGAGAGGTGTACGATAATTTTCACGGTGACGCGGCGTCGACTTGGGAGTCCCTTTTCTCTCGAGTATATAATATGGTATGGGTATACTGTAATACATGTGAAATTAATGCTGCAGTCGGATGTCGTATAACGCTACGCGTTATTTTCTTGAGAGACGAAAAATTCTGTCGATCTGACAATTATAAAGTCGTATTTTCAAGGTGCATTTTTCAAAATTTACTATTTACAATAAACATGACGATAAATCAATGTGTGGTCTTGTTAAGAGCTCCGTAACAATTGTCGTAAGAGAGTCTGCGGAGTAGATAATTTTATTTTTGTATCAATCGAACGCAGAGTCGTTAAAAATAATTGGCTGCAGTCATATTATATGAGATGGAATGAATCGCGTTAGTCTCTCAAGTGCGCGCACTTGTCCAGAAGTGCAGCGTTAATTTTACAACGTTACTCTATTGCGTAATTTAGAATAATTGTAAATGCTATTGGGGTTAGATAATTGGTTATAGGTTCATAGTTTAGCCTTGTATATACTATTAACAATATTAGTTTATAGTTTATAGAATAAGTTTATACATAGATTAAGATATAATAGTATGCTAAGGTGATACAGACATATACTTACACTTTAAAGTTACAACCAAATCATGCTGTAAATTACTATACTTACTATGAACACAAAGACGAACACTTCTATATCAATGTTTCTAAGAGTGTAACTAATTGAGCGGGTAAAATTATTAAATTTCATGTACATAAATTTCTGTTCGAAGAATCAATTAGTTATGCTTTCAGTAAAGCACACGATAAACGACTTCTATTCAGAAGACTCTTTTCTAACGTTAATTAAATTCAACCATCACGACACACTACGATGTCGTCATCGAAAATATATAATAATACATGACCCATTATACACGTTACACTCTAAGAATGTAATCATTTCCTTACTTTTTTTTTCATATATATTTATAAAAAGAAAAAATAATTTATGTTAAATTATGTTTCGGTTGTCCATGAAGGCGAGAGCAGTGAATACAGCTCAAGTAAGTGAACCTGCAGCGGAGTTCTTTTGCGAATGAAATGAATTAAGAGTTCTTAAGCGTTTTTTTACCCTATGTTTTTTTCTGTTTTTTACTCCTCTCATTACATTTTATATACACATACGATGCAGAATAATGTTTCACCGAGCATGAAGCTGCTGCATAATATATAAACGCTGCATCGGAACGATACTAATCTCAGCTGCTTGTGTGTGGCATGACAGTGAAATTAAAGGAAAAAAAACAAAGCGAACCGCTAATTTCACGTTTATCGCCGTTGTGCTGCTCTGTTGCACAGCTCATATAATAATGTGTGCTGTTACTCATATATGTGCGATTCGACGAATTAATTCGAGGATGCGACACACGTTGATTCAACAGTTTAACAATTAACCCATTTTTCTTCGACGACTCATGAGAAATCCGCTTATGTTCTAATAATTAACGACAGCTTGTGTTTTATATCACATTTGCGACGATTATTAACACGGCTTTTTTTGATTAATACTAATGTTTTACCGACTTGGATTTTTTTTTTTGTAATTAACAATGGGCATTATATTTTGTCAGTTCGTTTATTAATAAAACCAATTGAGAGTTTGTTTTTCACTAACATGCGTATACTAACAGTGTGACAATGAGCAAAATTTTGTTATAATAATATATACTTATATAAATAATCAATTGAACGTTTGTCACAGATTATTAACTAAAACCGTCGACTCGCTCCGCATGAAAATATCCGAAATTCGCACACAACAGATGTAAAAGCACTCTATTTCAAAATAAGGTCAGCAATGACTGGCTTCAAAAATAGTTATTCCGCGGGCGACAAGCCGCGGAAAACATCACGTCTCGTGCGTGCGAATACCCGGACGGGGGAGCGAGTCACGTTTTGCACTCATTCAAAAATTATATATATATCATATATATACTGTATAAAAGCGGGCTTACGGCTGCCGTAGTAAACATTTTTTAATCGAGTGATCGGTGTTTTAACTATATTTACATTGCGGGTGAATAATTCCATTGAAAGCAATTGCTCTATTAATTTCGTTCTGCAATATACATACTGATGAATACGAGCAGTAGCCTCTTAACAATATTAAAATCATCAAAGCTGCATATAATGCATAACTACTTATTATATCTATGCCAATTTAACTTTATACGCAAATTAAAAAACACTCTCAGAACATATATCTCTCAGAACGTACAGTCGAATCCATTATTCACGAACGAAAGCACCACAACAACACGTGTTTTCGTTCGATCCTTTTTATTCTAGTCTAATTTGAAAAAAATCTCGGCAAATAAGCTCCGCTCGAGTCTCTGCATCGGCAGCAGTAAAAAAGAAAAAGAAAAGAATCGCGCGCATCATCGGGGGGAAGTGCGCACACGAGACAAGCATAATCTATAACAGCCGATCGTTCTGCTTCCTCCTCCACAGGTTACGACACGGACGTGCTGACTCGGCCCACCGACCAAGAGGTGAAGGATGGACAGTGGCTCGGCGTCACGGTGCGCAGCGCCGGCGTTGGCGGCAAAGTCATGGTGATTATTCTTCCCTTTTTTCGTTTTGCACGTATACTATACTTATACAGATATATACCTGATGTGGACTCGTTTACCTGCGCGAAACGCTTTGTTCGGAGGGACGGAAAGGAATGCGCTGAGAGATGTCCGAGTCGTGCCGAGCAAGATTGCGGAGATGCTTGTTAGGGAGGATGTATATATTGGCTCGTCGTTTCCCCGTACAACGTAAATTTTTCGACCTGTGTTCGTAACGCTGAGAATTTCGAAATGCGCGGTGTGTTTTTTTTTTCAAGATTGTAAATCTAGTCGTTTGTTGTATTATATAGGTATATATTGACGTTGGCGGATTTTATGTTGCGTATGTGTGTATTGAATTGGATGCGATAAAGAAATGCGCGTGTAGGTATATAGACTTTAACGAGCGTGCTATATTCACAATTATAACGATGATTGACTGCCGTATATACATTGATTTGCGCAAAGTTTATTCAGCGTTAATAGCGAAATTTCATGGTTACCGGGGAAATACTGATGATGACGCAACGTTGATGAGATTTTCCCGCGTTCCCTTTAAAAATTAAAAATATACGCTCTTGAGAATAAAACATCGCCCACTTAAATACACATGGATCAGCGCTCGTGCGCGTCTCTCTCATCCAACACAGTATCTCTCTAAAAATATCGAATCCCCTCAAAACATTGGTAAACTTTGTCTGTATCTAATTCCCGACGATTAACAGGTCTGCGCCCACCGCTACATCGTGAAGAACAAGGACTCGCAATGGGGCCAAGGCCAATGCTACATCTTCGACCAAAACCTCAAGTTCCAGGAGCTAAAGAGGCCATGTTCCGGCAAGCCCAACATGAGGTATAATAATATCTATTACTAATCCCACTGATATATACACCCCCTATATAATAGTACAGTGTCTCAAGACAATCGAAAACAATTAAGCAGTATAAATACCATAATCGCTAACACGTGTGTTGAATTGCAGGGCGCACGAGCAGTTCGGCTATTGCCAAGCAGGAACCAGCGGGGTGCTGACACCATCGGGCTCGGAATACGTGGTTATAGGCACACCGGGTCCGTACACATGGCGCGGCACTGTCTACGTCGTAAGCGTAAGCGACGACTTCATCCAGAAGGACACGGTGGTTTACAACTCGCCGATGCAGGAAGACTCGCCCGTCTACAAGTACAGCTATTTGGGTGAGTATTATAATATACTGTAGATACAGGTGCGGGGCCGGTGGTTTACGGCTTGATTGCACCGTAATTAGAGGCCGGGGCTTTGCGTGCACGCGGCTGTATAGAGAGACAGGTTTATTACGGTTGGGATGGATCATGAGGGGAAAGAAAGAAATTGCGCAAGGGGGAGTTTGATTGTTTTTGGGCTGGTGAGTTTGCGTGCGAATGATTGTTGACTTGAAGCTTAAACGTATATTGGGAAATCGTTGAGAGGTTTGAATGCGGGGGGATTAATCGAGATTCTATAATTGGAGAATTTGTTTTCCTTGCGGTATATAGGCCGGAAGGAGGAAAACTATATACATTAGTATAGTTTTTTGATGGATTTATCATTATTTGTATATTTTACTTCTTAAATAGAGCGCTTTTTTAACTTTGTTGCAGGCATGTCTGTGAGCGTGGGCGACTACTTCGGCACCGGCAACTTGGCCTACGCTGCGGGAGCTCCGCGCTCGAACGGCACGGGTCAGGTCATCATTTTCACTCGTCATCAGCAACCCGTGATGGAGGTCAGTCTAACCCTTGACGGCGAACAACTTGCCGCGAGCTTTGGATACGAGCTGACATCCGCGGACGTCAATGGCGACAAGTACGTGCGACATTCTTTCTGTCACGGCGATGACTCTCAAGTGCACTTTATAATGTATGACTTCTGTTTTGTTTGTTCAGAATTACGGATCTGATAGTCGCTGCGCCGTTTTATTATGGCAAGAAGGAAGGTGGTGCGGTCTACGTCTACACGAAGCTCAGCAAAAATCCCAGGGACATGGAGAAGTACAAGCCTGTCAAACTAGTCGGTCGCGAAGAGTCGAGGTTTGTGTTCTAATTCTTCTTTGCTATAATAATAAATTATAAAATATCGTGAGATTGTGTGTGATTTTTTTTATAGGTTTGGTTTCGCCTTGACGAATTTGAAAGATATAAATAACGACGGTTACGAAGACATAGCTATAGGTGCTCCTTACGAAGGAATGGGAACGGTGTATGTATACTTGGGCTCGAAGAACGGGTTGATCACGACGCCCTCGCAGGTGATACATTCTGAAAATACCCCAGTGCCATTGAAGACGTTCGGTTACTCGCTCAGCGGTGGAGTAGATATGGACTTGAACGGCTATCCCGATCTGTTGGTCGGAGCTTACGAAGCCGATGCCGTTGCCTTGCTGCGCGCGAGAAGAATAATTGACATCGTGACGTTCGTGCGATTCCCAAAGAAAGAAGGCGGCTACAACGATAAGATGGAGCCGATTGATCCTAACAAAGTTGGATGCATCGAAGATCCGCAATCGAATTATACATGGTAAATAAATTTATAAAAATATGCGACATTTAGTTGTAAATATATTTATCATCTACTTATGTATTTTAGCTTCTCTTTTGAGGCATGTTGCAAGACAGCCTCTAATGTCAAAGGAGAACATCTAAGACTGTTGACACTGTCGACTTTCATTGAGGCTGAAACATACACGGGAACGAAGAAATTTTCTCGTGTTTGGTTCGGTAATCGAAATAACAGACCACACTATGTCGATCGCATCGTCACTTTGGACTCAAAGAATCTCATGTATTGCCAAAAGGAAATTATTTACTTAAAGGTACATACATAACTTTGTATATATTTTATATTAAAAATAGGATTAAAAATACAAATTCAAAAGAGTATATGCATTTTCAGGAGAATACGCGTGATATTCAATCGCCGATCAAATTCCGATTGAACTACACGTTAATACAAGATGAACCAAAAATGCCTCGTGAAGGTGATCCATTACCGGATATAAACAATTATCCCATCTTGAATCAGCAGGAGGCAGCCCGTATTTTCGAAGCAACCTTCCAGAAAGACTGCGGAAATAATGACATTTGTGAAAGTGACTTAAGGCTCTCGGCCAAATTGAACCTTCAATGTACGTATTATTATCTAATCAGATAGTTAAATGTCGCAAATTGTAGTAGTTTTCGAGTGATTTATATTTTATGTATAAAATAAATTACAGCTTCTCCAACACAATGGAACTACTACGAGTTGCTCTTGGGAGAAAGTGAAGAGTTAACGGTGGATGTAAACGTCACGAACGTGGGTGAATCCGCCTACGAGGCTCAATTATTCCTAGTGCATTCGCCTAGCTTGAATTACATTGCCACCAAGCAAAACGATTCCGCAATCTGCAACTTGCACAATAGTACAGTCATAGCCTGTGCTATTGGAAACCCATTCAAGAGGGGTAAAACTGTAAATATTCAAGTGAGGTTTGACCCAAAGAACTTGGAAGATAATGAAGTTAAAATAGAGTTCACTACTTTTGTGAATTCGACTTCGAAAGAAGTTAGTGTGAAGCAACCTACACATTTGCAGGCTACAGTCCTGAAAAGAGCTGAAATATCCATCAAGGGGTGAGTTTTTTTATCTGAGAAAATACTTAAACAGGGAATAAATAAATGACTAAATATATGTATATTCTTATCACATACAATCATTTATAAATTTAGGGATGACAAATCGCCACCTGTATTCTATGGAGGACCAATTATTGGCGAGTCTGCTATTAAAAAACTAACTGACGTTGGTCCCAAAGTTCGTCATCAATATCAAGTATATAACGATGGACCCTGGAAAGTAAGCTCGATGGATGTTATAATTTCGTGGCCTTATGAAGTTGCAAATAACAAAGAACATGGAAAGTGGTTATTGTACTTGTTGGATACGCCCATAATAAAAAGTAATTTTTGTTTATGAAACCTAATTATATAATGTATAAAATACTACTGAACCATTAATTTGACTCTAGCTGCGGGAGGTGAAACGGAGTGTCAAGTGCCACCAGGCCAAGTTAACCCGCGGAATTTGCAAGGCAGCATTGGTATGGAAGATATAGATCCGCTCTCAAACTATAATCCCCAAAAGTCGGACTCATCATTTGAGATCAATAAAACAGCGAATCATATTCGAAGGAGACGAGACACCGAAAAAATTGTTACGACCAGAATTATGTTAGACAAGAATGGACATCGACATGAAGTTGTTACACTGGTAAATACTAAATACAATACTTTGGCGTCAATACTTAAAGTTCAGCTTGCAATAATGTAAATTATAAAACAAATATTTGTTTTCAGAGTTGCAAAACAGGTACAGCGAAGTGTTTCGATATTACGTGCACTATTCCTAACTTACAGAAAAAAGAAGAAGCTACTATTATTATTAAAGCTAGGTAAGCTTTCAAGATATAATTTTAAAAAATAGGTTTTCCACTTTTTGCTCAAGAATGAATATTTTATGTAAATTTTTAGATTGTGGAACTCAACTTTAGCAGAAGATTATCCGAGAGTAGACAAAGTGAATATTGGATCAAGTGCCATGATTGTTATTCCCTCGGGAATTGTCGTCCAACAGAATAATTTAACTGATGATTCTGCTGAGGTAAGCACACATTAAATTGAAATTTGAGAAAATCGGGGATATAACAAAAGTATAAAAATATTTTTTTCAGGCCATAACTATTGCAACTCCAAATCTACTAGATCAGCAGGACGGTGAGCCAGTGCCTATTTGGATAATAATTGTGGCTGTAGTAGCAGGTCTACTACTTTTAATTTTGCTCACGCTTATCTTATGGAAAGTCGGTTTCTTCAAACGACGAAGACCTGATCACACCCTTTCTGGTAATCTACAAAAACATAGGGACGATAATCCCGAAAACGAAGCACTCGTTAAACACTCAACAAATTTACACTGACGAATCACTTGGATCTACTTAAAATGACTGACGCGGTTTTTCACTGGCAATCTGGTTGGAAAAACAATTGTTAGTTGTTTACTGCACTTTTACAATTGCACATTCAGAAATATTTATTGAATTCAAACGATAATATGTTATGATCCAAATACTAAAAAGTATTGGAGTAACGTGGATTCAATAGATCTTGATTGTTATATTGAGAGGAATTGCCAACGAAAAGAGGGGCGCATCATTCTCATATATCATTATATACTTCCCAAAAACTTCTTACACGCGACACAAGTCTTCCCACGAATATGGGTATCTTAATATACCCAAAGACTGGTGACTAAAACAGCAATTTATGGTACTTAACCTCGAGTAGAGGTCTGTGCATCCATTCTGAAAGGTTCAATAGAGAAGGACCTTAATTGATACGGATGAGGGTACGATTTATAAAACGAGTCAGCGATGCCTATTAAATTGTGCCGATGTCGCAATCTCTTTTAGTAAGTACTTACGTACAAAAGGTTAAAAAGCTATATTAACCGTACGAAACGCACGAAGAAAACAAACGATATTCGTTTTGTTAACTTCCTTTTAAACGGTCGAACGCACACCATTGACAGCCATTTAATGTTAAGATGTGATATTTATACTTATCACTCGCGTTTATAAAAATTCTATCGAAAATAGATTTTTATCGAATCAACGATTACATTAGATTTTTTTATTTCCTTTACATTTCACTTCGACGTTTTCATCTGCACTATTTTTACAACAGAGATTTTATAAGATTTTTAAGGTCATGGTTTTTATCAAGGCACAAAATATCAAAATGACCTAACGCTATAATGTAAGTTGACTATACTTTACAGATAAGGCTAAGATTTTTAAACATTTAAAAAAAAGACTGATAAATTTTTAAAGATTAAGAAGATTTTAAATGACCTAATATTATTAAGTGTCTTTTTAACGATAAATCCAAACAAGGTAGAATCAAAAAAAACGAAAACAGCCGTTTATAAAATATTAAAGTTTTCATGAAACATTTTAAACATAGAATTTATATTTTAAAATATAGAAACATACTATTTTAATAAATAAAAAATATATAGTTATACCAATATTTAGATCAAAGAATGGTTAGATTGGTCAGCGAAAATTTATAGGAACAACAACCTAGCAGTGAAATGTAAGGAATCAAAAAGGAATTTGATCCATAGCATTTGTCTCGAAATCGGAATTTCGCGAAATTGAGCTGAAACGTTGCATGGGCGTCGTAAAACTGACGGCATGACGCAAACCGAAACTATAAAACTCGGAAAGAGTAAAATAAGCCCACTGTATATGCTGTAATTTATAGTAACTAACGTCAAATATACAATATTTAATGTTTTTAATTTAATTTATAAATATAAGTTTATTTTTAATTATTCCAAGTCGCGTTCTTTCAACGAAAGCTCGTACAAATGGCAGCATTACTTTGTTTTATTTTTTTAATTTCTTTTAATAATCATGCGAAAGAATAAAAAGTGCTTATTACGCGCGTACCCCGATATAAAGTGATAAATTATTATTATTAACGGACATCGTAGTCTGAATGTTTTAGGCACTTAATACCTATGCATTTATTTAAAGCATTAGGAACTTATAGAATACCGCTTAGGTATGCTTAGCGAGAGGATTTTAGTACTTAAATATTGTGTCAAAAAAGAAGATATCTTAAAAAAAAACTAAAGCGAAACATTGTTAATTCTTCAGAGATATCGAATTTATCTACTGTTACAAGTGTTAAAGTCATATATTTCTACTTTATATCGAAACATTCCCATTCATAGCTTTGAAAATGCTCTGTGTGTACTAAATTTTTTCTTAAATTTGCTTAATGTTATATTTACTGCATTTGGCTATTTATTTTTGGATGTATACACAAACTCTTAATTAAAAGTGCCCACTGCCTTGATTGTATGTACTTTGTTATGGCTGCGCATAAAGGACATGTAAAGAGGTATTTATGAGGTATTACCTTATATGCAAAAGAAAACATATGTATATTATCTTTATTATTATTATAATTAAAAATAAATTTCTTTTCTACAAAATCACTTGATTCCACTTTTTTTTCATCACTTTACCATCACAGTCGATCAGCCTCTAATTTCAAGTATTGTCTTTTAAGATATTGACAATCCAAAATTATAAATCTGTAAAATTGAATAATTAATTTTTTGTTTAAAAAAAGAAAATAGTAATTACTAAAAGTATAGTGATTACCTGTACAACAAATGTACAAGTGGCACAGTAGAAGCATGCCATAAAGAGTGAGCATCGAAGATCCAAAAAATTGGAGGAAAATCAGCAACCTCCAATAAAGTCACAGAGACTGTGAGGACAGTAAACCATCCTACTAAATGCACATGAGGTAATCTTGTGTGGTTCCTATACCACCATATCATTGTGGCGACGAATGTTAAAAATCCTGTGAAGCATTATCAATTCTTAATATTTAAAAAATAGCTGGTTATTTTTATTTATTTCAATGACATTTTCATTACCAACTACTATGTTAAATTTCATATTATATCCATAATTGATTCGTCCAGACCAGAGATGAGTCAAATGAGAATACAAAACAGCAAGATAAATGCCTGTTATGAGTGTAAAGACTTTGCTTCCTATTCCATCTCTGCAAGACAGTCTGTAAAAATTATATAGTTATTTAATGTGTTCATCAAAAGCAAAAAAAAATAGAAATTTGTTTAAAGTACCTTAAAAGTAAACAATATAGCAATGTAAGAACTATAGCAAATGCACATGAATAGTCCATTACTTCAGTAAAATCTTTATCTCTAGCATGGAAAACAGCTGACCAAAACCATCCGTGTAAACAAATCTGGAAAAAGTAACATTTTAAATGAAATACTAGATTACCTGTATTTGTTATCCAGAACATTAGAATCTTACTGCTGTAAACCAGGTCCAAATAAAAAACATCGGAGATGAAGAACTAACTTCTTTTTTAAATTTTAAGTAATAAGTTGCATGGGCATAGAAATTCAAAGTTGAAAATATCACTGATGCTGGCTCTTGTAAACCAAATATCCGAATAAAAGGCCACTAGAATTATGAAGGTAAATTAGAAAATCAAATATACATGCATGAAAAATACTAAAGTGGTAATAAAAATTTATTACTTTTCCATGAAACTGTGGCACATGTAGCCCTCGAGAAGTGAAAAAGTGAACAGTTTCCCACATACATGAGTAACTGCAGTCTTCTCTACAAGTCCAATAAAGTAGTCTTAAATCTAAAGGAGGATTTTCCTTAAATTCCACGGCTGTAAATTAATTTTAATCAAATAAACATTTGTTAATTAGTCTTTTAAGGTTAGTTTTGAATATTACCATTTATGCAACTGTTTCTGCTACAAGTATTGATGCAGTTAGTGTAAAATTGAGATCTATCACCTATAGACGCTTTTACAGTTGTAGAAAAACTTATTAACGTTATAATTAATATCCATATTGATGACATTTTCACAACAAAAATAGAGAGCAGACGAATTCAAATAGCGCTTGCGCGCCCATATTGGTTTTAAAAAGCGCGGTAATTTAAATATACTCTTTAAATTTGTAAGTGAAGATTTACAATGTTTTGGTTTATAGTAAAATGAGGAGATTACCAAAATATATACTTGTTATAGCAAATGTTTATTGAATAATTTTACGTACAAAGTTTCCATAAACTATTACCACCTTCCTAATACTGTGTGTTAAATTAATCATAATAATCGTAATTCATAGCACTAAAAAATGAAAAATATATTTTTTATTCGAATATCATGCACTCATTAAGTACACATACAAACAATATGTACAACAACCCTCATTTCATCATTATCGTTCTCATTATTATCAAGCAAAGGTACAATGCTCGTCGCGCTTAATTTACATTGAGAACTGATATTTCTTTTGACACGTCACGTTTCTCATATCGTATGTACAAACTTACATCGAACAACAACGTGGAGGTGGGGGGTAGGACGAAAAAAAAATCATTCTCTTAATTACCATCAAGAGAGCTTAATGTATACAAAACGAGAAACTCGAATCTTTTTACAGCCATGGATGCCACGAGGGATCCATGCGACATAAATTATCGTGACTGTTGGCCGCGGCCACAAGGGTACTGACTTTACTGTCGGTGCCATCAAAGTGCGCCAACGAGTTCAGTCTTGATACAATGGCCGTGACCGCCCGTGTCACCATCGTTATCAATAGCTCAGCCTTCATGTCGGTCGGACCTTCGGCAGCGTTCTTTAAATCTTCCTGTTTCTTACTATGGTCCGCAATCACCTCATCACGCAGTATAGCTCGCAATATTGTGTGGACTTTGAAGGATGGCTGGACTAAACACCGAGCCGTAGCGATCGCGCTTGCTGTTAGAGGACCAGATACACCTGAGAAAAAAAACGTTGTTATTGAATGTGAATATTTAATTTATTTCCATTCAATAAAATTGAAATTTTGTTCCTACCTGTAGTAGTCAGGAATTCTAAAATGTTCGGTGTCAATCGGAAAGGAACCGGTCGGTTAGCGTCTAATTCTCCAGATGTGTCATCAACGTCAAACTTAAAATAGGCAATATTAATCAAGCCTGAATCTTGATGTACATACATCATGTCTGGATTTAATCTTGTCAAATGAAGTACATATTCCGCAAAACAGGCCAAAGATAATTGTAGTGTAAACTGTAAAAATTGATTAAATTATATCAATTTGTTTTATTATTAATAAGAGATTACTCTTAAAATTGGAATTGATATACATACCATTTTTCTGAAAGTCCAATAATCAGTAGCAGCTGGGAAGGTCTTAACGGCCCAGTCTCTCAGCATAGTTCTTGAAACCATGCTGCCTTGTACTTCTTTCAAAATATCCCTGAGCACTTGATGGCTAGCTTGAATATTTCGTGATTGTACAGTTGCCAGTCTCTCATAGTACCTTGCAATCGGTGCGTCGTGCTCAATGCCCAGTTTAGCACATCCTTGCTTGTAAATATCTAGCAATGACATGGAGGCAGGGTTGTCCTCAACGAGACGCATCTGAGGTGATACTGCAACTACCCTTGGCACTGTAAAGTGTAAGAAGCGACGCGACGTCTCCTTCTGTTTGGCGAGGTAGTGATTGAGGAAGCGAAGCAGTTGAAGTACGCGCTCTTCGCGTCGCGCATCGCCCAAACCTGCGTCGTTCACAACCAGATACGGGTAGAGTCGACCATTGTGACCACGGATCCGGAGACGGCGAGCCGCGGTGTTGTGCCTTTGTACAACCTCGACTCTTGGCATAAATCGTGCAATTTTCACGTAATAGTGAGAATGCTGGAAAGTAAAAGTTAGTTTATGTTACAAAAGTAATTATATAGATAAATAAATGAATAAGAAAATTTATTTGAAACATCTCTTACTTTAGGTAGCAGGAATTCGCCAGGTAATTCTACTTCAGCCGTCTTCAAACTAAAGTTACTTAAGAAACGGCATTTTTCTTCAATTAGGAAAGATTTTGGCAGTTGTTTCGTTTTGCCTTCGAGTATTTTTATCCACTTTTTAATTTTAGTTATCAAATTGTGCAAAAGTCGAGCACCAGGTGCATTGAAATCGAAGTCACTGATAAACTGACTTTTCATCTTTTGGAAATCAGGATCTTGAACCGTTGCTTGCGCTCTACGAGCTAAGGACTCGTTGCCAGCTGAACCAAAGGTATTTGTTATATTTTGTGAAGAGGATATATTTTCTGCAATAGAGAAAAGATACGATTAGTATCTATGTAACTTATGCAATTATGTAAAAATATAAACAATTTATTTTCTTACCGAATGTTGATACAAGTTTCTTCACGAAGTTCAGTGTATGCGGCGTTATTGTAGCTTCGGTGACTGCTCCGCGATTCTCAAAAGCTATCGCATAGCATTTTGCAAGTCCCTGTCGTAATTGTCTAAGTACCTCTTCGTACCAAGTTTCACGGAACCAAACCATCTGGTCGACGATGCCCTCCAAGCTCGATAAAATTGTCGGATGAATCTCCCTCTGTATGTGCATGATTTTCGAACACATCCACATAGGTATTGTCGCCTTTGCTTTAACTTCCTGCTGTTGTTGTGATTGTTGAGCTCCACTTGCGCTCCTGTCACCACCATCGTGACCTTTAGCCAACTCGGTGCTTTTAAACCTTTCTCTCTGTTCGATCTTAAGCGTCAGGTACAACGTTCTAATGGAGAAGTATACAGCCTGCGGGAACATTCTGCCGACTTGGCTCAGTAAGTTCAATATGACATTACCTTCATATCGCACCAGGCACATTAGCAGCTGGGGTATCCATGGGAGCCACTGTATGGGTGGCACGCCCACCGCGTACTTGTCTACTACGTCCATAAGTGACGATTTCTCGTCATCGTAGGTCAAAAGCCACAGGACCTTGGCGAGGTATTTTCTCGACTTGCTTTCGTTTTGGTGTCGGCAGGAGTGAAGGAAGCACGTGATGGCCGACACACCGATCGAGATCTGTCGAGCGTCGCGAGTAAATATACTCTCTAGGTAGTCACCCCACAGAGCCCAAGCCTTCACAAGCGTGTCGTGAAGTTGTACCGCAGCGGAGAAGGCCTTGTTGGCATCATCAGACCGACCAATCTGCGAAAGCAGCATACCCTTCAATGCGTAAAACTCGGCTGTCATCTCTTTGGTGAAGTACTTGAGATTCGTTGATTCGATGACTTCCAAGCCCTCTTGAAGCTCATTCTTTCCAGATACTGAAGCCATCTGCAGATAACATTTGACTTGTTGTCTAATTTTCTGGAAACAGTCTACAATAGGAACACTCGGGATTGTGTAAATCCTCGACAAGGAGTCCAAGCAAACACCACAGAGATTCTGTTTTCGGGCTATCTTTCCAAAGTGTATGATAGCCTGGGCAGAGGCGTGAACCCCTAGCATCGAGTGATTCGGCGTCTGTTCTTGCTGGCCCTCGTAGTGACTGGCAATAAATGTGTAATGATGTTGACGCCAGGTGAAGATGTCTGACCAGTGACTGAGATCATCGGCTATTACCGGTAGCCGGTTTCTCCAGGTTTTGACAATGGCTTTCATGTCGTGAAGCGAAGAACTGCGGCCATGAAGCAGTCCCTGGTGGATCTGCATGGCTTCTTGAAGTTCCATTATCTGTTGGGCAGCTTGTAGAAGTGGCAGATGAATGTGACTAACAATATGAGGCAGACGACGCCATTCGCGCATACATAAGCCGGAAGCTGGTGAGAAAACGAAAAATAGTTTAATTGCTTAGTTAACGTAATAAAAAAATATTGAATACTGGCATAAACTGAAATTTATCTTACCTAGTTCAACGTATCTCTCAACAGCACTGAGGTGTTGATCCTCACTGTGACAGATAGCCAAGAAGCCTCTGTATAAATTCACTTTCCACATCATCTCCTTGGGACAATTTTGCTCAACTTGAGCTAACGCTTCCTTCATCATGGACCAGTTGGGGATCCTCCAAGAGCTCTCCAATATCAAGAACGGATTCTTTTCTGCTTTCTTACTACCGTAATCCAACAATAGATCCCACTGGTTCAGTTCCTTTGCGCATCTGATCCAGTGTTGTTCCCATAATAGTGCCTCTCTCTGTGTCTTGAACGGTGCTGGAGTCGACACATAATCCTGCTTAAATTTAGTCATAGCCAAATCATATGCACTTTGAGCTTGTTCAAAGAAACCCTGTTGTTCGAGTGCAGCGGCCTGGAGTGTCTCCTTGTAGTGCGCGTGTTTCTGCCAGAGACCGGACCACATATCCTCCTCGCATAGCAAGGAATACATATCAGAGAGGGAGTCGAGTAGCTCGGTATGCAGACTGTTGTCTGGTTCGAAATCGTAGCAGTCGGACTCGCGTTTCGCTTTGATTTGATTGTTACCGTTCTCAAAGGCTATTTGTTCGAGGCTCAAGGTCATCCTGTGCCAGAGGTTGTGCGAGCGACCCAAGTACTTCATTAGAGATGGCCGCATGGGTACCGGTGGATTGCAGTGGGACATCGCTTCGACAAAGGTAGCTATGGCGCTGGGGTGACAATCCTTCTGAATAACGTGGGTACCGCTGCAGACGAAAGGAACTATTTCAGCTATGAGTGTATTTTGCTGATGTTCGTCGAGGATGTTCCAGAGGCGCGGGAACGTATCCAGCCATACTCGCTCTGACAGATTCGTGTCCATATGACAAAGCTGAGCTGAGGCGTTGAGCAGTTGCTCTGTTCTGATGTTCTTGGACTGCTCGAGGAACTCTGCCTGGTTAGCGATTAGTTGAGCGAGGGTGGTTTGCTTTCCTGTGGTTATTTCTTCAGGAGCAGTGACGGGATCGATGTTAGACAGGTCCATATCCATTATATCGTCCTTGACGTCACCTGATTCTATCATGTCTTGTGGCTCTTCCTTTATCATCGAGTACATTTGGAAGCTCTTTTGTTCGTCGCTATCTACATTTTTTATGAGCGATGCGATACTTGGTAGTAAGGTATCTTGGTTCGACATCTGAACTTGTGTGGTCGAATTCGCAGTAACGATAAGAAGCTCGATACATTGCTTGATCCAATAGTGCGGACCCATCGCGTCCCAGCTCTGACTGCATATAATATACAGCAGTCTCTCGTGCAGTCTGCGCCGCATGGAACCGTCAAAGACCTCGAAGAACTTCGCTCTAATGTGTGGTTGTATACAACGTAGACCACTGAGGAACGCTGGTTCAAGTTTGGAAGTCAGCTCAGATGACTTAAGCGTCTCATCTCTGTACACGTAGTTCACCAGCTCGAGGAACTGACCATTCAATTCGAGGTCATCTGGAAAACGCTTCTCTACGTACTGCATCATCTTTACCAAAAGTATAGATTTCTCCCTCAAGCTCGGTGCTTGATTGACAGCCACGGGATTCTTGTTCTTCATCCACTCCTCTAGCATTTTAGTTATAGCCTTCATTACCTTGATATCCTGCGTTTTCTCTATAAGTCCAACCAGAATAGATCCGATGAAAGATTTGCGCATGTCGACGCCCATCACCGCAACTCTGTTCTTCACTAAATCAAGACTCATTATGAGCAACTCACTGCCTACTTGATTGTTTTCTGTTTGCGTGGGATGAAGATGATCCTTAGCCATGCGGTGAAGGACGCGCATGAAGGGTGAGATTATTCTATCGATGTAGCTCTGGTTATTCGTACAGGCTGCCTTGAGCATCATTAGAGTTCCGAAGAGGGAGCTTGGTTGAGCAGATGCATTCTTTTCATAGGCAGCCAAGCCATCGATTACAAATTTACCAACAGTTGCATAAAGGGTCTCCAATTCCTCGTGTTTTGAAGCAACTGTCGAAGTAGTGGGTTCCGTTGGGAATATCGTCATCAAACGAGACAACAGACCGTGCACTAGTCTTATCACTTTTGTGTTCGTATTCGCAATGCAAGCTCCTAGACCTCTCTGTAGAGGCTTGAAGCTTGCCAGTATCTGTTCTCGTTTCATGACACCCAGCAGGAACGTAACCAGCTCTAATGCAGTACAAATATTACCATAATTCGGCTGGTTTGTTTCAACGCTAGCAAAGACTTTATCTAACCAGCCCAATTTCAGGTCACACGATTGTGGCCAGACATCGGGCTTCAATGCCATCTTCAGTAGCGCGACACAGCGTCTCGACAACTGCTCGCCCGGATTACCCTGTGTCGTTGTAGTATCGTTAACTTGACATGCAAGCCTCAATAAGAAGTTGAGGATGGCATCAGCGTGAGCACGTTCGATGGGCTTGGTAGCACCTGGCTCTATTTTTGGAGTAATAAGAAGACCTGGCGAGAGCGAGGCTGCAGCAATGGCGCCTTGATTTATGCCTGCCTGTGTAGCCATCCGTTTGGTATCGGGTTCATCCAGAGGCGAGCGTTTCAGGCTGCCGGTCATTACGCCCGTACCGCCTGTCTCTGTGTTTTCAGCTTCGTCCTTGATACGATGCAATTCCCACTTGATGATGACTTCAGCAAGTTCAACTGCCAAACGGCGGTGATCTATAGTTGCCGTAGGACTGAAACCGAGACGCTGAATCGAGTTGACCATGTGTTGTACTAAATGATGACGTACTGGATAGTAAACTTTGTAGTGGCGAACAACCAGCTGAAGAATATGAAATAGCTGCTGCATAGAGTGTCCTTCTTCGACAATAATTTTCTTAGTCCAGTGTGTCAGCATCTTGAAACCATCTTCCATACGCACTGGCATTGCTGGCGTAATGATTTCAAGCGCTTGACGTACGACATTACGTGCCTCGACTGCATGCGCTTTCAATAGGCTATGGAACACCTGAAAAAATGTTACAAGATAAAATCATAAATTGTTTTCGTAATACTTCATGTATACAGAAATGTATAAAAATTAATTTACCTGTAAAACGATCTTCTTATGTATAGCAAATTTGGCAATAACGTGACTGAGCAACAAATGTCCGTGATATCTTGTCACCGGGTCGACGCAGTTCTTGCCCAGTAGACACGGCCAAGCGAAAGTCATGAGTCTTCTCAGCTTGTTACCTTGTCGCTTATTCGATCCATCGTGTATGTATTGGGGTGCTAATTCTACCATCAAACATGAGCACTGCAATAATGCTATCCTCACGCAGTCAGTCGCAGTTAATGGGTTCTCCGGGTCGATTATCTTATTAATGAAAACGGAAACAATATTGTCGGGACTATCCTGGTATGGCACCGGCGTGCTGCCAACCAGCTTCGTGTCCTCTCCCTTCTCGAAGCTTACAGCGAAGCAAGGGATGATGATGAGCTGCACGATCTTGGCCTTAAGTTCTGGCGACATGTTTGTCGGGAAGTGCTCGACAAACCTGAAGAATGCACTTCTCTTCCACTCAACAGTATACTCCTGAGCTACTGTATTTTCTAAGAAGTCTCGCAAAAACTGGAAGTCAGGTACGTATCTGCCACATGTGGCTCGTAGCAACTGGAACAGTAGATCTATATCGTTGGGATGATGACAGAAGTAATGGAGAAGAATCTTGACAATCAGCTTGGGTTCCTTCCAATGGCAGAAGTCGACACTATCCACTTTCTTGTGCAGTGCGTGGTAGTCGTCGTTACACCAGATCTGTCTCAATGCTGCTACTAGTTGCGTTTGAGTGGACAACCATTGTTCGTCGAATTTGATGAGAACAGATACGATTCTAATTGCTTGATGTTGAAGTTCGCTCTTCTCGTTGTGCGTTAGATTCGAGTTGATTTGAGAGTGAGCCAGTAGCATCGTTATCAACCTTGTGGTGCTCTTGTGTAGCACGTCTCTGAAAGGCTTGCCGTCTTTGTGCTTGATAAGAAATTCGAGGTACCGACTCCACTGTTGATCTTTTATGTTGTTGTCGTTTAAGAAAAGATTTAACGTTTCCGTTGGGTATCTCAACAAGAACTTCATAAGAGGCATTCTGAATGGACTGGATGCTTCAACCAACAACGATTTCTCAGTTTGCATGACTAATCTGCATAGCACATCGATGAACTTTGGCGTGGCAGCAGGTATCTGATGGAATATCCCAATGATCGTTGCGATTTTCTGCTCGTTCTCTCCAGTCTTTGATACTCCTTTGTGTGCTTGAATCAAATTCTCTAGAAGTTTCTTCAAGTGCTGCAACAATTGCTCACATAGCGTAATACTGAAAGTACTCGGGAATAATTGTGTTAGGTATGACAGCCTCTTAACGCAGTTCAAACTCAGATTACGATGGTCTCCTAGGGTAAGCAGCATTGGCCTCATGATCGCGTGAACGGACTCCATGTCGATCTGGAAACCTGCTATAAACTTTTGCATGCACTCAAACGCTGCCTCTTGCAGCTCGGTATTGGGCTTCTCTAGAGCTGCAGATAAAACCTCGAAGATGTTCTGCCGTTTGTCGGCAATGTAATGACAAGCTGCGAGGGCTCTTAACGCGGACTTTCGTAGAGGTATCAAGTTTGGAACAGATTTGTAGCAAGGTAACCTGTTGAGGTTGATGTCTTCAGCTTCATTCAATGTAAGAAGTTCTTCAAAGAAGACTTTATGTTCGACTGTCTTGAGGTCGATGGTAAAAAGTCGAGGACTAAGTGTTGTGCAGAATGTATTACCGTCCATTAAGCCTATCTGGGCATTCGCCGGTTGATGCCTGAGTAGATGCTTCTTGGGCGGTATCATGTCGGCCAACACTTCCTTGTGCGGTTCCATTACTTCGGTCACGGTTTTGTTTTGTATTTCACCAAGTAGCCTTAACGAGGCCATGGCCTGTTCTCTCACAATCGTATGCGGCGATGTCACCTGTCTTACCAATTCATGTGTCACTTCATAAAGGGCCTTGTTTTGTGCTTCTAACAATTCAGAATTTCCAGGCTCTTGCACGCCGGGATTTACGCATACCCTCAACATTTTCTCAAGATTTGCTTTAGCCATATCAATAGCACCATTAGATACCTCTCCCGTAAGATCCATCATCACAAATATTAATGCCCTCAGGAAGACAAATAAGTGATTCAGTACCCACTTGGTAGCCATTCTTTCAAATAAGAACTTTATAGCCATGCAGCCGCCGAGTTTGGCATACCAGGCACGCTCGTAGCAAAGGGAGCACATCTTGTCGGCGAGATATTCCATAAGAGGCAATTGGCAGGCACGTTCCTTGGAACCCAAAATATTGGTTGCAGTTTCGAGAATGAGGACTAGTGCAAGGTTACCTGGCTTGCAAAGCTCCTTTTCTTCGTGGCCCATTATTACAGCCAGAGCGTCAATGAGAACTAAAGGATCTTGTCCTTGTAGGCGGTTGGACTTGTTCGTGAGGCAGAAAGGACCAGCTTGTTGGGCTATTGCTACCATAGTGTAGTGACGCACGATGCTGAACATCGTGCCTAGGACGGATTGACGAAGTTCCTTGATCGCTGCAGCGACGAAGAGACCTAGATTAAGACAATGAACACAGATAATAGTTTTAGATCTTGCGTTAATACAAAAACATTTATATAAATTAATAAATTTCAAGAAATAACTTTATCTTACCTGTGAGAGCAGTTTGTTGTACATTTCGAGCAACAGTATCCAAACTTTTGTAGTGCGGACCCTGCTGATGCGGAATCTTGCCTTCCTTAAAGGACGGATGTGTAAAGAATTTGTAAAGCGTTGCTCTGTCATCCTCTAGCTTCAATGACGCGGCCAAGTAGCAGTTAATAACTTCCCAGCATTGTTTACGGTAGAAAGGATCGGTAGTGTTCGACTTAAGAGCTGTAAATGCTGTCTCAATGACCTTCTCAACAGGGAAATCGATGCCTTTTGAGGGCTCCTGGAAGTACGCGACTATCGCCGGGGGATTAGTCTCGCGGTCATTGTATTCGAGCTTCTGTGGCTCGATCATCATCTTTCGGTTACCGCCGCCGAATTTGCCCAGCACGCGAAAAGCAACATGTGCCACTTGATCTGTAGGATTGCGCAGAGTTCTCCACAGAGCTTGCATAAGATCCGCTCGTACGGGTTGAATGTGTTCATATAGAAAATCAGGCTGAAGATTGTCTACGCATAGTTCAAGAGTTCGTAGACCCTGACTTACTAATGTGTGGCTACCGTTTAGCGCTGATACTAGTGGATCCATCAACATTGGTAAGTACGGGAGCAGTGAACTAAGTCTTACTGGTACAGTAAGACATAACTCTACGAAGAGGTCCTTCATATGCTGTTTGTGCAGTCCCGACTGGAGTCTATTTAATCCTTCTAAAAGATTCGGCAGAAGAGGTAAGAACTCCTGATACAGGAGATCGTGTGATCCTCCGCCGATTGATCTAAATAGAGCTCGCAAAAGCAAAAAATAGTTGTATGGTTCTTTAGCAGACATAGCGAGCTCCATCGACCTGTTGACAATTTGATGAAGGTGAGGCCTCAGCATGTGTTCGTTCTCTGCTGGAAACAGCGACACGCTGCCAAATACGAGCTTGAACAATCTCAAATAAAGATTACTTCTGTCGACGTTGGAGCCCATATCATCCATCCTCTCGAGCAAATATTCTACCAGAACAGTTGCGAAAATGGGAGAAGTCGTAGGATTTGCCAGAAAAGAATTACCAACGATCTGCAACGCTGCGTTTTTGAATATTCTTTCAACCATGTAGTCTATCGTCGTGGAAAAAATCTCTTGGAAAGTCTGGGGATTCATCATTGAGAAGACACCGCTAAAATGTTCAAGTACTTCCTTCTCTTCTTTGCTTCTAACCGTTTGTGGTTGAGCGGGTCTGCCGGGTTGAGCTAATGCAGCTAACGCTGGTGGTCCTATCGTATAGATATCCAATGCTTGAAGAGCCCACTTTACCAAGCGAATGAACACTAAGGTCTCCTTGGGTTGGAATTGTTTGGACTGGGCAACTTCACCGGATTTACAATTAGCACAACCCCATGTTATCGTCTTCACACCACAGACAAGTGTCTTGACGAGACTTCTATAATCTACAACGCTGCAATTCTGATTCTGTGTGGATGGGAAACCGAATTTCGTTTTTGTACATTCTTTTTCTTCTTGCAACTCGGCGATGTTAGGTTTCACGTCTTCAGCAGTTGCTGGTTTCGTATCAACGGTTGGAGCCGGTAGTTGCTTGGCCTTGTTTAGAAGTATGGGCATCTGTAGCTTTGTAATCGTTTTAAATTTTAATACAAAGACTTCGAGCATTCGCATAAGAAGTTCACGGCCTTGATTACTGTTTTCAGCATCAGAACGCTGACGAATACACTCGACGAGATTCAGAAGAAGTTTGCAAGACATCGTCTGAATCGAGGTTGGTAGACTCTGGTCGTGGACATTTTTACTGCAAACAGAAATAAAATTAGAAATTAATAGTAACAATCATTTGCTCGATATTCTATATATTATATTGTATCTATAAAAATCTATTTACCTAAACAGATGAACAGCTCTAGCAAGATCAGATAATGGTAGCAGTTGTCTCACGTGATGCACTAAATCGGCAAGGGTCGAGTACGCCAAGGGTCTCAAGCTTTCATACGTCGTCCAACCGTGACCTAAAAGAACCTCTTCGTCGAAAAGTCGCTCCATGTGAGGCACGAATTTCGTCCTCAAATCCGTCGCCAAAATGTGCCTTGCTGCGATCAGCAGTTCCTTCCTAAGGTGAGCAACTTCCATCGGGCAGAGTGACAACAGTCCTAGCATACCTTTCACCATCATCGTGCTGTGCTGCGCGACAACGTCTTGGTAGATGCGGATAATGTAGGCGAGGAAGGACAAAGTCTTGATTTGAGCTCCCATGAAGTCTACGAAGACTTCTTTGTTGAACCCCGGTGAGGCGCGGTGCTGGGGACTGGGCTGAAGGGTTATTGTGGTCATGATCAAGGGTATGAAATCTGAGACGTCCTGGTGTACGTTTTGCTTATAAATCTGATACATCAGTACTACGATGATGGGAAGTTCTTGCAGAACTTTTAGGGATAGCACTGCTTTCGGGATGAGATTATACTGCAATGAAAATAATAAGGTGTGTTATTAAATAATTCAATAAAAATCGGAGTTGATGATTGTAGATGTACTTACACTAAGCACTGAGCCATCAGCACCCTTTTTCTCACTTTGAATAGGCGTGATCGTAAAAGTTTCTTTCAACAGAGGCTCCAAATTTATTTCTGCCAAGTCTTTCACTCGAATGGGTGGTCTAGGCTCAAAGATTTTTGGCAAGTTCTTGGGCAATTCACTGTATATCGATTTTACAAATTGTAAAAAGTGTTGAATCTATAAAGTAAATACATTGACATTAAATTTCGTCATTATATCAGATGATAATAACACTACAAATGATCCTAGTCCTCACCTCCGGATTAAAAGTCGGCCTATACTGCTTGTGAAGCTCGATAATTATCCTCAAGCAAACCAAAATATTCTCCTCGTTCTCAGTCTCCAGGAGCTTTAACATAAGACTGAGTATCTGCTTGACGTACGGCCTGAGATGATCGTTGGTCGGAAGCCTGTGAATCATCTCCAGAATCAGCTTCCGCACCTGCTGGATGTTGTACTCGGATATGAAGTGCGGCTCTCCTTCCTGAAGTATCTTCAGGAAATTCTTCATCAAGTGATCCAAGAACGTAGGATATTGCGCCGAACACATAATCACCTACGCAAGATTAAAATTTAAAACATATAATCTTGTTGTCGGTCGATAAATTTTTCAAGTAAAAAAATTCTGAATCTGTATATACGAATGAAGATAAAAAGTACAAAAATCGTGGACTCACCTCGAAATTTTCAGACATTTCTTGAGCTGCTTTTAATTTCGACTCATCCTTCGCGTTTGGATCCGCGAGCATGGTCACGTATGACCGATATGTGTTCATTTGCGTCATTGGATCCGGTGGTCCCATTTTGCTTTTGTTTTTTTAAACGGACTCAGTTTATGATATCCATTAAAATGCTGGAATAAAAAAGTTCGGAACTCGTTAGTAAAATGGTTTTCCAAAATTCGTCAAACTGGTAAAAATTTAACAAGATTATATTAGCACTACTCTTTAAAAACTTCTCGCGGTTTATTGCAGTCTCGAGCGTAATCTATTCAGATGCCTTATTTTTTGGACTAGTATAGTATGTATAAATCACAAAGTGTCGTGCAATGTTCTCGAGTAAACTTTACTTTAGGGTGAGTCCCCAATAAGTGTCGTTGTTCAGTTGAGTGTGGAGCAGTGTCGCTTAAATTTGCAACTGGTATGCACGCAGGAAGGTACTGTTTTATTATAGAATACAAATATAAGGCTCCGACGATGGTAGACACCCACAGAGTCTCCCCCACCCACTGCCTTCTCTTCCTCCGTGTCAAACTTACAGCATGCATACAGTTCCTTTACACCAAACCGGTGCCCACCCTTACAATGTAACCCCCTTTTCAAATGACGGAAAATCAGTGGGTGGTAAAGAGTCTATCGCTCGATAAGTCCATTTTTATCTTACTCCGCTAGACGGTTTTACTGAATGAAGGGTATTCCCGACAGCTGCAAATGATGGATGGTGGTTCACTTGCCGATTTCTCTGTGCTCTAATTATTCATTGCTATAGTTTCTTTTAAAGAAGCGCATGTTTATAAACCCACAGACATATAGAATTTTTTTTTTAAATGGATAACCATAGAATTACTATACTAAAATACAACGAAAGAAATCGATTAAAAATACAAAAAATTACATTCGCGATCGAACATCCTTGTTGGCCTACATCCTGCGACTAAGCTCGCAGTGGTAAACGTAAGAGAGCGAATAATCAATTTATGTCCCTATATGTAGGTGATAAACAAGCCCTAGCAACGGCAGGTATATTTGAATTCACTCGACGATTTTTTTTCCTTATGCTAGTGTGATTGCTACACAAGTATGAAGCAGACTCGTCCCGATACAATTAAAACCAAGCCGTCGCTGTAATTCACTTTCTTTTTTTCTGTTTGAAATTTTTCACGTGCGGTTAGCGTTTGAAAAACGTAGGACCATCAACTGACGAGTACAACTTCTGCGAAGCATAAAGTTGCACTCGTGGAATTAGCGAGCGCCAGCCTAATCGTTACTTGGTATTAGTGCGAAAATATGGAATATAGAAGCGCGGAGGAGGTAACCGAGGCTTCAGTCCTCGAGCAGCCCTCGACGATGCAAGCGATCGAGGTAGAAGTTGGAGCTAGTGGTTCTGCTTCTCTAGTGCTGCATTGCGCTTAGAGTTTAAATTTTTTTTCAAAGTTTTGAAAAGGAATCACATAGAACATGGATGAAAAGACGATCGATTCGATCTTTGCGGGATCGTTAAAGTCCCTGCCACCGGTCAGCTCGAAGATCGTTCGGATCTTTACGAGCTCGACTTTTACAGGTAAAACGAATGATTGTTTTAATTTTTTATGATTATTTTGACATGGTGATTGGTATGGAATAATTAACAGTAATGAATTGTTTACAGATACGACGATGGAAAGGAATACTTTGATGGCGCAGTGCTATCCAAAAATAAAAGATTACTGTCGTGAAAAACATGGATTAGAATTTCAGGTATAAAAAATTCTTTGAAATTTATTCGTTTGGAATGTATAAAATGTTTGGATCTCACGTGGTATGCTAATTAGTTATTTTGAATAGTAACGTTAATCAACGTAGCTGCACTTGTTTTTACAATACTGTTATTTCGTCACTATTTATTTTATATTTATACAACAAGGTCAAAATATTAAATTGAAACAATTATTTTAATAAAAAAGATTGTATACTCTTAAATACGTAAGTAATTATCGTAAATCGGCAATCAAGTACCGGCGAATTCCAACAATAATTCAAATCATGCAATCCCCTCAAAACAGCCCCCAAACTGAAACTCAAAAATATTTCGCGCGTTGGCGCAAGTCATCCAACCGTTGCCCTTTCGACATTCGCATCAGTGACCTTGAAAGCGAGGAATTGATTTTATACCGGTACCAGGCACCACTTATAGAATCGCCGACTATACAGCCTGCGTGTTTGACGCGTGGGTGCACTTTTGAGAGTCGGTAAACTTCCTCCAAAAACTTTTCCTCGACTATTGCATTACCGAATGCAACGCGATGTTCAGGTATAATTAACCTGTTTAAGTGTCTTCCTCTGATTGCAGGTCGTGGACATGAGATGGGGTGTGAGAGACGAGGCAACGGACGATCACATGACGACTGAGCTATGTATGCGAGAAATCGAGAACTGCCAGAGGCTGTCTATGGGTCCGAACTTTGTGGTATGACGTTTTAATTATACTTTTGACTGATTTAGGTAGTTTTGGATAACTGCAGTATTGGATTGGTTCAGGTTTTCTTGGGGCAAAAATACGGGTACAGGCCGATACCGACCACCGTACTGAGTTCGGAGCTTGAGCTGTTGAGGACTGAACTGGATAGCCAGGGAATGGACGTGAGTGTTCTCGATCTTTGGTACAAAAAGGACAGTAATGCCGTGCCACCTACAAGTATTCTACAGCCGATTTCTTCTATTTTGAAAAATTTTAATAACAAAGTAAAAACGTTATTTTATTCCTATTCAAGATCGTCCTATTGGAAATTATATATTATTGTTAAGTGATGGTGTTCGTAAATTTATTTCAGCGAATACCCAAATTGCAACAAGAAGACCAAGCGATTTGGTGGGACACTATGGTAAAAATGCAGAAGCTTTTCAGAAAAGGTGCTCAGTCGTTATTCAACAACGGTACATTTGACAAGGATACGATGCACAATTACTTCATGTCTGGTGAGAATAACTAATCAAACTGGGGAATCGTAAAAAAAAGTGTAAGTGAAATTCTGAAATTTAATCATACTTTATTAAAGTTACTGAGCGAGAGGTGATCAACGGAATTTTAAACGTAAAGAACACAAAAAATCATTGTCTCGCTTACTTGCGGTACATCAACAATATCAACTTGCAAAACTTGAGGAAAGCCAGTCTTTATTTGGACATTATAAACAGGAGTTTAGACAACGAAGCGGCGAGACTACTCGCTGATCTTCGTGATGTTAGAGTACCAGCTAAGATTGAGAGCGTGAACCTTCAAAAGTATAACAAACAAATATTTCGCACCATTTCTAAGAAAATATATTTAAATCAAACGACTACATCATTTGTTTTTGCAATTTAGATACACAGTAGAATGGATAGGAAGAGAAGGTTTGGATCAAGAAACTCATGGGGAATATTTGCAACATTTTATAACGCATTTTTATCGAAACATAGTCAAACTGGTAGATCGGGCGATGAAGAAAGAGGACAGTTCGGCACAGGGACAGATTATTACGGAGATACTCCAGCATTTACATGCTTGCAATAATTCTGTTAGAGTAAGCATTACACGATTGAATAATATCAACAATTAATTATCGATTGAGCCTCAAAAAAATATTTTTACATCTATTCGCAAAGGTTTTTTACGGTCGCGAAGACAGTTTGGTGAGGATAGAGAATTACATGCTGGGAGACAGCGATAAGCCTCTGGTTCTATACGGCGAGGGTGGCTGCGGCAAAACGTCACTTCTAGCTAAAAGCGCGGGACTTTCAAATACCGTATGGTTGGCGGGAAAGAAGCCGATCAGCGTCATCCGGTTTCTCGGTACGACGCCCGACAGTAGTGCACTTACGCCGACTCTAATTTCGATTTGTCAACAGGTACGACATGATTGATATAAAAATTAATGATTATTACAAATACAATTTTTTTTCTTATTCTTACAGATTTCCTATAATTATATGCTACCATTCGAAGACATCCCGGATGATCTGGTACCGTTAACGGCACACTTCAAACACCTGCTGACACTGGCTACCCCAGAGCAACCGATTCTCCTATTTCTCGACAGTGTCGACCAACTGACTGGTGTACAGGGCAACAAACTCTCCTGGCTACCAACGAGGTTACCGGTCAACACGAAAATGATTCTCTCCTGTGCTGCCGAGGAATCAAATCCTGTTATCTCTAGGGACTACCATTTACTAAGAAGAATGATCGACACCGATACCAGTTTCATCGAAGTTACCGCACTCGGTGAAGAATTAGCGATGAAAGTAATAATGTAAGTAGCGATGAAATAATATTCAGTGTAGCAACGAAAAAGTTAATACAAAAATCTTTTTCTCAGATCGTGGATGGAAACAGCTCATCGAGATCTGAACAACTACCAATGGCGCTTGGTAGCCAACGCGATCTCCAAATGCTCGCTCCCCATCTTCGTAAAACTCGTCTTCGCGGAGATCAAGCGTTGGCGTAGCTATACAAAACCTGCAGATACGCATTTAGCCAACACCGTCATGGATAGTATCATGATGCTCTTCGAGCGTATCGAGAAACAGCACGGAAAAATTCTGGTTTTTCACGCTTTGGCCTACATTACTGCAGCAAAGTCCGGACTATCCGAGTCCGAGCTCGAGGATCTCATATCGCTGGACGATAAGGTCCTCGACGACGTTTACCAATATCACTTGCCACCGGTTAGAAGGATCCCGCCGTTACTCTGGACGAGGATCAGGAACGATTTGCCAAATTATCTTAGCGAAAGAGAGGCCGATGGTGTTAGTGTGTTGAATTGGTACCATAGGCAGTTTAGGGACGCTGCGAAGGAGAGATACTTTAAGAATATGAATCTGGCGACATACTTTCACTCGATGATCGCGGATTACTACCTCGGGATTTGGGGTGGTGGGAAGCCTAAACCTTTCAAGTATACGGAGATACAGCGGCATAGGTAAGAGTTATTTTACATTATGCTATATAATTCATCTGATTAATTAATTTCTGTTCTTGACAGATTTAATTTACAAGATAAAGAGGGTGTGGCAGATCGAAAAGTCCCAGAGCAGCCTCTGGCTTTTTACTCTAAAGAAGGAAAAATATCTCGATACAATCTCAGAAAAGTATGAGATTTCTTCTTAATATTTAACATGCATCAACACAAGATTAAATAAAATCTTATATTTATTTTCAAAATAGTTTGGCGAGCTGCCCTATCACTTGGTACGTGCCCATCGATTCAAGGATCTGTTCGAAAACGTTCTCTTCAATTACGAATGGCTACACGCGAAACTAAGTTCCTGCCCGTTGCAAGCTGTTCTATCAGATTTCGAAGACGCTTGTTGCAACATAGAAGATCAAAATTTAGTGAGGTGAGAACATACAATTAAAAAAATGTCGCTTGTTATAACAATAAATTATAATCAACCGATTAATCAGGGAACTGATGTTGGTCGCGGATGCTCTACGTCTCGGAGGTGCTATCCTGGGAAATCACCCGGATATGCTCGCACCGCAATTGGTGGGCAGGTTGTTACCGGAAATTGGAAACAACGTGAACGTACGCATGTTGCTTAGAGCTTGCGACACTGACGGTGCCAAAGACTGTGCTCTCCTACCCTTGTATCATTGCTTACATACACCTGGTGGTCCATTAAAAGTAAATTTTGAGAATAATTTTTTTCGAAAAGATCATTGAACTTGTTAGAAATAATAAATCGAACGTGATTTCTTTTTTCAGTACTCTTTGGAAGGACATCAATTTGCTGTTTTCGGATTTTGTTTGACTTCCGATTATCGTTACGTAGTTTCCATATCGAACAAATTCATCACTTGGGATTTGAGTACCAGCGACATGACGAGGGACGTCAATCCGGGAATCGAGGGTATAATGCAACAGCTGGTTCTGAGTCCGGATAACAGATATGCCGCTGCGTATACGAATAATAATCAGGTAAAATTGTGCGTTTTGATTGATGATTATAATGGGATTTACGATTCTTCTCTTTTTTTTAATAAAAACGTTGGCAGTCTGTGGTGCTGAATACGTTGACGAGTGAATTCGTCATCATCGACAACCCGTTACCGGAAGAGGAATCAGTATGCGGCGTTCATCTGATGAACCAATTTGCGTTTATATACGGGAAAACTGGCTGGTGCAGATTCGATTTGCGAGGAAATTTGATTAGTAATCACACGAGTCCGGAAGACACAAATCAATGGTCTATTTTGGGTAAATATTAGTTTTTTAATTATTTGCCTGAGATTTGAGATGTTAGAACTAAATATACATAATTTTTTATATGTCATGCTAGAGTTGGAATATACGACGTTAGACGATTATAGAATAATTTTTTGGACTGGAAATCTTGAAGACACTACTATGTTATTACATACTTATCAAAATAAAATATCTTTGGAGTCTTTTCAATTTCACAGGTATTGTATGATAATTAATATTTATAGTTTTTTGTGAAAAAAAAATTGAAGTATATTATCTCTTAACACTTGACTATAAAACAGTGCCATGGTGATGACAAAAGATAAAAAGACATTGTATGCTTGTACGACAAAAGATATTTATCAAGTGACAAAATATGTGATTGAGGAATCATCTTCTCAATGGGAAAAAGTACTGGATATGCCTAGAGCACATAACGATGATGTTGAGTATATGCTGCAATTAAAATTGTGTAAAGAAGAAGACACACTTTTGGCTACTACTGGAAATGGATTTATAGTTTGGTTTTTGGACAGCAAGAGTGAAGCTATGGTTTTGATGCTCCCTAACGGAGTTAGAAATATCAGCACGAGAATGATGTGTTCTAATTCTATTATGATAAGTGGTACCAAAAATTATGCAGTCGCTGGTGTCAGGTAAAACTTGCAGATAAGAAAAATATACTGAATTCTTTCGTATACTTGATAAATTATGCTTGGTTTAGAAAAAACTTGTACGTTTGGAGTTTGGAAACGACTGAATTAGTCAAAGTTTTGGATGCCCATTTCGCTAGAATTATTCAACTTGAAGCACTTACAATTGGCAACTGGAACAGTGTGATTACTTCTAGTATTGATAGAAGTGTTAAAGTCTGGAATATAAACAATATTTTTGAACAAGTTCATGTCATTGATAGACATGAATTGCAAATAGACTCACTGAGGTAATTATTTTTTTTCAACTTTGCGTGATTCAAATAAAAATATAACATGTTAAAAATTTGTATGCAGTTTAGCAGAGCACTGCAATCTTGCGGTGACTGTAACAAGAGGCTGTGTGGGAGTATGGGATTTACAATCTGGAAAATTGATTTCAAAATTGGCTGACAGTCCATTGGGTGCCATAGTTACTCATGCTTGTATAACTCATAATGGAAAGTATATAATTTCAACTGAATCAGGAAACGTTCTGATTTGGAACCGTATTACAGAGCAAGTTTTATTTAAGGAAGAACAAGCAGATGTTAGACAATTGATGCTTGTACAAGATGGTTCTAAATTTGCTACAGTATCCAGACCAAGTAATCCTCCTGGTGTCGAATCAACAAAAACTACTGCGATATTTATCATGAGAAGCATACCAGGTTCTGAGATAACTTTTTAAATTTTGTATGTGTTTTATAGAGAATAACAAAAATAATTCTATGTTTCAGATGGAGCAACATTGTTTACTTTTGATTACCCTGTGAGGAGTAATACTGGTACTCCTTTTAGAGAAGCTGTCATAACATCTGATGCCTCACATCTTGTTGTACCAGCTGCTGAGAAAGGTACTAGGGACTGCGTTATGGTGTACAATGCCAAAACTGGTGTTAATATCAGTAAAATTCCAATAAAATTACCAGGATTCAAGGTGAGTATTAAAGATATATTAGTTACATATATTTCAGATGATAATAAATTAAACTATAATGAATTATTAAAGGATATTATAAGTATTGTTCCGATGCCAAATAAAGCCCAATGGGTTGGTATTATTGGTTCTGATAAGGGTAGTATTTTAGATATTATTAAGAAAAAAATTATAAGGTCCATTCCAAAGTGGAGTGGAAATATAAGTAAGGATGGAAAATATACTCTATATGCTCCTAGCAGGTAAGCAAAACATTGAAAATCAAATAATATGTATTTCTATTAATAATTTAATTATAAAATATCAATTTATGCAAACAGAGGAGGCTTAGAATTAATTGAGCTAAAGAAGGGTACAACTGTCAAAACATACATTCCAAAAGTAGCTGAAGGAGTTTTCACAATAATTTCAATGTTTAACCGAACGGACGAATTTGTGCTCTATTATCACAGTGGAAGAAAAACTATAAGAGTATTTAGGTAAATAGTTATAAGCTAAATAACTTACCAAAAAAGTAATAATAATTTAAAATTTTTCTACTTTCAAACAGGTCTTCTGATTGTGAAATGATAGCAAACTATCGGGTACAGGCTGAATTAAGTGCCATTGACAGTACGTACGATGGCAGGGGAATCGTTTTGGGAACTGTCGACGGTTGTGTTTCTGTACTAGCAATAGCAGATACACATAAACCAGAAATGAATGAATACCTTGCTAACCTACCCTCGCGTGACGAAAAGGTTAGTCTAATGTTGTGGTTATTTTTCACACATGTATCTTCCCGAAATAATCGAAAAATCAATCTTTTGCAACGATAACAATTAAACCAATGTTTAGAAGTACAAGTTAAAGCATAAAATTCAAGAAAAACCGCCTATTTAACATAAAAAATCGATTTATAAACAAAAAAAACAAACCTCTTTTTGGTTAGGTTTCCGGTGTGAGGCGAATTCACGGCTCTCGTAACATGTTGGAAGTCATGATTTCAATTCCATCTTTGATATCTCTCTCATTTTTCACTTTCATTCACGTAAGGTCACAGATATTTAATTATTTGTTTTGGAAAATTGAACACCACTCGTGAAATGCGCGAAAACTGCGGAAATGAAGGCAAAAGGGCCTCTCGATATCTTTCGATACTTATCTGTATCAGATAATGTTTGAGATGACTATATTCTGAACGCTCTTGTATGAGCGTCTGCCTTCACACTGCCTTATATTTCTCTTCTGTGCACTGACCCAAGCGCCAAGCGCTAAGCTTCGCACGCCGCACGCGGGCGGTCCACAACTCCACACCCGAAGTCTACCCATTATTCCAGTGTAAATGAATGTGGCAACAGTGGGTTTGTGTACCAGTGCACACTGTGTATCTTATAGATAACTTCACGAGCGGCATCTCAACAATCGAAAGTGCATTTGCCATTCGATTGTTAGTAATTTTTTCCTAACAAAACGATTGTTTTTCAACCAATGACCATCAATTTTTAAACTTTGTACAATGATCTTCCCGTAACTGTTACGAAAATTGAGCTTCATCAGCATTTTCTATCCGAAAACCTCACATAAACAGACCCCAACAAGTGTTTCGACATATTGCCGATCGATATATATCATATTATGCGCACTCACTTGGCAACGCTGTTTTCGAATCTTATGCCTCATGTGCACTGCATCAGCGTGCAGCGGCTGCAGTATACTGCTGATGTACCTATACAATTCCGATATTTGAAAATCATCCATAAAACCCTTTTACCATTCCCGAACCGAAAAATGAAATATTATATGACAATCTTCCAAAACAGAGAATTATTCGAATAATTATTTTTTTAAAAATTGTTGCATCGTCGTTTTTCATACATATAAAAAAATCAGATCTGATAAAATTCTTAGTATGAAAAAAATCTAGATTATCTGTAACTGAATTACTTAATATTTATTTTACCCCACAGTGGAAAAAACGTATGGAGAAGCAGCGCGCGGCGATAAAGTTTAAGGCAGCGGCTCGCATTGCTCGCGTTACGCACGACTTGACGAACATCGTGCGCATAGAAAATGCTTCTAATGCATCCAACGAACCGGATGACGACCAGGACGAGAACGAAAGTTAAATCGATCGTCCCAGATCGCATTGTGCCATCGGCTCTGCAGTTATCGTTGTAAAGAAAAAAAAATGATAATGTAACTCCAATGTATAAGGTGCTATGAATAAAAGATTTAATATATTATATGTATACCAATAAATTATAAAGCCTTGTAAAGAAACAAACAATATAAACAATTGTACATCTGAGTGCATGTATGAGGTTGCATAAATAAAGAAAGCAATAGATAAAAGGTTTAATCGAGTTTTATGGAATTTATATTACATTTATTTCTGTATTTTTTGATGTAGTTGTTCTTTTTTCATCTTTCTCTCTCTCTCTCGCATAATTCTTTCAGTTTTCTCAGACATTCAGAAGTGGTACGAGGCACGGGGCGCATTTGCTTTCAATTGATAATCGATGCTGTGGGTCTTCGATTTATTCTTCTTCGTTAGTTATTACTCTTAAATTATAATTAATTAAATGACGAATGATTGCGTTGAACGACGGTTGCGTCGTGCCCTTGCGTAGGCCGAAACATGGGGGTATGTACTCTGCCTAGATACTGCTGGGTCCTGCCTGCGCGAGGGCAACTATCATCAACTCCCCGACGATTAGTTAATTCTTCAAAACGTCCCTACTATATGCGAGCGTGAAATGCACCTCGTGCCTGGACACAGGCATGACGGAGTCCAATGGATCGATCCTTTGATGCCTTCCTTATATGTTCCCCCGTGTGTTCCTTGGTGATATTTTGTTGTTTCGTTCAATTCGTTCCTCTTCATCATCTTCTATGTTTTCTCTCATTTTTTTTCTATCAAATTTGGTAAACGAAGCGATTCGACGAGCTCCGATGCGAAGCCTCGCCAAAGTCATTCAGGCGCTCGACGATGTTTCGATAACAGCTCTGTATCTCTCTTCTCTCACTCTTCCTCTCATTAGATCATATTTTCAGCCCCCCCTTCCCATTTTACCTGAATGATCTTTAAACAACTACTATACGCATTTTTTCGTAACAATGTACAACTAAAACTAGCAAACACGCCTGCTTCAGCACTCATACACGCATGATCGTATATCGCCGACTTGTCGAGAACCTCTAATGGATCTATATCTATTTCATGTCGAAGTCAAGCTTTCAGTAGATAAAAATCGTCGTTGAATCCTTGACGGTTTTTATATTGCATAATGATGTGTTCTGATATCGTTGATCGTGGCGCACAATGTTCTATGCTTAATTAAACTGTACGATCAAAATGCAACAAAGAATAAATCACGATTCTTGATAGGCTCGTTATTACATATTGTTGTTCTTTTCTTGATTTTTTTTGGTAGACTTCTTCAGTTTTTTTATTCTTTCAAATAATTTTCCCCCAATTTTCATACTCCCCATAAATATAATTAACACTGCAGAAAGTATGTCGGCTCTGCTTTCTACAGTGCATCTTTCATTTCCTATTGCGTGATGTTGCCTTTCTGTGCTTGCTGCTGCGATTGTGATGGTTGGTCTTTCTGTTGTGATTCTGCAGCTGCCGTGTCTCGCATATGCTTTTCAACCTGAAAGCAATAGAGTAATGTAAGAAAAAATGCATGATGCAACATTGTCGAAGAGTACAAATCTTGATATGTACAGAATGCTTGTTTAAGGATATATTCTTGCGCATATCAATTAGTACATATGTATTAAAGTTATTATTCGATGACACAGTGAAAAAATCACTAATTCTACTGAAACAAAGTAGCTCGAGAGAGCTTAAACGATTCATTGAGGCAAATCAGAAGATGAAAAGGGGAAAATCATGCGATACTCACCACTTTTTTTATGTGAGTGAATGCCTTGTCATCGGAATTGCCCTGAACATTTTCAATTTTGTAGGGTGGTATAATGGTGACTTTGTCCCAGACCACAATGTTAGGACCATCCCATGTGATTTCATTGATGGTCTTGGAGATGGCGATGAAGAGTTTCTGTCCCTGGGGTGATACTCCGGCCTGCAGAGCCTTGACCATCCTCTTCTTCTCCTCGATCTGGTTGCGCACCCGCGTGTTTAGCCTCTGTAGATTGAGACTCTGTGGTGGCTCGCTCGTTGTGGGACTGACTTCCTTCTTCACCTGAACGTCCGAGACCAACGACAGATTAACTATGTGGACATCGTTTAACGAAGCTCTGCCACACGACGAAGGGCATTCTGAGAGCGCAGACATCTAGTTAAGGAAAATACCAAGAGAACCCCTGCATGCGGAGCAGGTACATACACACCTAAAGAAGAGTCATCATCATGTGCAATAAAAAAAAAGAAGCAAACAAGAGCAGATTCGCATAGGAGCAGATGGGAAAGAGGAGCATCGTAAAGTCGAGGAATGCACGTCGAGCAACACGACGCAAGGGGAAATTAACCTGACTTTTTCGGGGCGGGTGTTGCCGCGCGACTCCGCTATACGCGCTCTCGTTCACAACCCACGAGAGACAGCATAATAGCGTGGAGTCGCCGCGACTACATAGCAGCCAGTCGAAGGCTCGGTTACTCCAAACACGAGGACGTGATTTCGGAGCAGCCGAGACCCTCGTCTGGAGGACTTATTTACATCGGGCGCTGGAGCTACGGTAGGCTACATATAGGAGGAAAGTCAAGGAGTGCGAGTGAGACGGACAGAGTATTGGGCCGCTGCGGCAGCAGAGAGAGAAAGAGAGAGAGAGAGAGCCCAAGTTTGGGCGCGCAAAGTACAGGGTGAAGCCTTGCCTCGAGGAGGCGGAAATTCACGTAAAAGGATACTCAAGATCAGCATCTTCGTCTGCTGATCGAACGCCAGTACTTCGCCCTCGATTTCCTTGTCATAACAGGTTTTACATGCCACGGTACTGCCAATGCTGAAGTAATCGCTGACGCCGGCCATTTTTCACTACAGACAGTGCCTCGGAGTACGCTGCCGCCACCTGACGGCCAACTGAGCGCCCCCGTCCCCTCGACAGAATACTAGAGCCAATGCGCGGCTCCCCCTCTCTTCTCGCAACTCGACGCTTCGCCGTTCGCCCTCTCGGAATCTTTCTCTCTCACTCTCTCTTGTAAGTATAATACGCTGGCGTCCTTCCACGAGGCTTTCGCGAAGCTCGTTGTGGGTATACAGTACGTGATCGGTTCGCTCTCTTGTAATGACGCGTAGGTAGATGTCCTGTTGTTGGTAAACGCGGAAGTGACTCGGCGATGGTTGTGCGGGTCCCGAAATCTTTCGTGGAGGCGGCGGTGGCGGACCATCCTGATTCCTGCAGATGTATCAACCACAAGGCGAGTGATGTGAGTGAGTATACGAAAAAGAGTTATATATGTATTATATGCACGTTCGCAGGTTATTGCCCCGTTGTTTACGTGTGTCTAGTTCGGGCGATTTTTGGCACGTTTCCTTTATTTGAAGTGTCTGTTAGAATTTGAGTTTTTTCGTTGTTTTATGTGTACGTTAGGCCTATTATTTGTCGTTCAGACTTGAATAACAATAAGTTGGCCAATGGGTAAACATTAGATTGTTTAACAAGGAAATGCGGTTAAAATAATAATCATGATAACCATGTAGTTTAGTGAGTAAGTAGTATAGACCCTTTTTATGCCAATGGCAACATGACAGTTTTGATAAAGATACATAAATATAGGTCATCATTGAAAAGTATAATAATAGATATATTACATGTAGCGAAATTCCAGCTTGTCGATATAAATTTTAATTGACTGCAAATGATTTGTTTGGGTACTCGTAAGAAACGCAATGAATATCAACGATCCAAATTAACAGTAATATTATAATGGCATTTCCAGAACGTTTATACATCAGTTCGATTTGGCATCCGCGTCACGTATAGTACCGAACTATCCAGAAAACGAAACGGTAACGTTACTTTTACCCGAAACAATATAAGAAAGGCAAATAAAAATGAATAGAAAGTGGTCGCATCAGAAGCGGTGATGGACCGCATAGAAAGTGATTCATGCTTTTTAGTTGCATAATTTTTTTTTTTTCGAGAGATTGATTTCGGTAAAAAGAAAACAAAATCTAAATCCTTGTGATATAACTTATCTTCGTTTAACGATTTGTTATTATATTTCACTGTAAAATGACCGTTATTTTTATGCATGTTGTTTTTTAAATACAAACTTACTTATAATAAATGGATAAATATGTTATTATTATTGTTATTTAAGAGCAACATTTAGCCTTACTAGAACAAAGCTACGGAGTAGCTAATAACAAAACACAAGAGCCTATATAATTATGCTTCTCATCACAAAAAACTTAAATGACTCATAACACGCGAGTGCAATAATTAGCCAAACAAACTATAGGTATTCAGCGTAACCTTGCAAAACAATTTCCTACCAAATTGCTCATCACCGCACTTTAGCTTAATTCACGATCATGATTTCCCCCCCCCACCAAAACCTTGAGAAACTCTTCTCATCTAAACCAAACAAAGTTTCTCCGTGCACCACGATCAAAGCTCCTCAAATAAAAGAAATCCATAAAAATATTACTGAAACGAGGCGCTAACGAGTTCACACACACCACCTCTCTCGAGCGTGTAATAGCAGCCGTATCTCCAAAGGCACACACACGCTCGCTTTAACATATATAAATATACCTATATATAAGCATAAGGCCCATTAGCGGTCTAAACGAGCGCGGGACTTTCGAAACCGCAAACTGCTCTCGAAGATTCGCGACGAGACCGTTCGTCATTCAAATGCAGATACCTAATATATCCACTCAATACCGCACACAAGCAGTTCGAATTTCAGCAAGTATACTTATATCCACACACGTGCGTATGCGCGCAGTAGGTTAAAATTTAAATGCGCCGGTAGCTCGGGGGCGAAAAAGTCCCAAGCGGAATATAATATATACCAGTATAAAGTATGCTTCTCGCGAGTGTGTATATATATATGTGTATATATGGAAGGGGGCTGCTGTTGCTGCTGGACAACGGTACCGTCACACACGGGATTATTATATACACAGGCGCGCATCTTCTTGGGCAAACGGTAAAGTGCGCGCGTGACGAAAGGGGCCTCACACGGGCCTTAAAAACCGTCTGAGTGGGGGGAGAGCTGCGCTGGTCCGTGTGTCTCTCGCGCTTGCGGTCATTAGTCGCCGAATCGCCGCCGACTTGCGCGTTGCTCCTCGCGCTGCTTATCTCTGGGGTCGTTTATTACTGTTCTAAGTTTAAGTCGAAGAGGCCAGTGGAGTGAATTCTTTTAGGACGTAGAAATTTTTGAGGGTGCTGGGAGAGGTAGAGACCGTTTGAGGAACGGAGATGACAGCTATGGGTTTTGGAAGGGTAAGTGAATTTTTTTATAATTGAATTTATTCAAAATTTTAAATATTATATGTAAATGAAAAAGAGCATTGAGGTAAGTGGACGTGTCGTTTATTCGATAGTGATTTAATATCAATATTAACAAAAAATGCAAAAAACTATTAACGTTACTAACAGGTGAAAATTAAGAACTTGAACAACCTTTTGTAATGTTCTTTGGGGTGTAAACGTTATATTTTCTAATTTACGTCATATTTTATCGAGCTGATGTTAAACAGATTCTGCAAGAGATTTTGCGAAACGAACGTATTCGTTACAAATAATGACTTTCCATTTTGAAACAAAACTTACAAAGAACATTCTGCTCCGAATTATAAAAAAAAGTCTCACTTATATACTTACCACATTCAACCATAATATCTTTTCACAATACGAGAAAACCATAAAAAGCACGTAATACACACGCACGTGCCGCATCGCGTCATCGCTTTCAGTAGTCTGTAAAAAGCAATCTCAACATCTCCAAAGGAAATCGTAAAGTCCGAGCGTTAAAAAGGGAAATTCTTATAGTCTCGCGCGTCAACCTACTGGTAATATAATAGAAAACGCGCGCGTCGCTTTCCTATTCACCGCGCGACACTTGAATGCAAAATAACGAAATGTCACGCGCAAAACCTTTTCTCTTCCACGAACTCATGCAAAACATCTCTTCGATCAGGATATGGCGTTGAGTTTCCTCGTCATCTTGGGCCTTATGGGCCTTATGTCGATCGAGGCAAGGGGCCCGATTCAGGATGCTATCAACAGCGGTGCAGCAGATGCTTATGATAAGGACAATTGTACCTGGAGACGAGGAAATGATCGTGATTCTTGTCCGGATCCCGACGTGCATCTCTATCTTTACACACCGGGTAATCCCAAGAGGAAGCTTGATCCGAACCATGTGTCCGACTGGCTCAGGCAGGATTACGAGCCGACTAAGGAGAATATTATTCTTATTCATGGATATGCCGGTATGTGCCGATTTGTTTTACATAAAATTCTTCAGTCTCTATATTTATTCGTCTTTAACTTTATTATATTATTTATTAGAGTAGAATATTTGGAAAAAACGTTCACGGTATATTTGTTCATTTTTATTCACGCTTTACTGAAAATAATCCGCAAGAAATGGAACGCGGACTTGACGGGTTTTTCTGAATGAATCATAAAGTAGCCGTTGCATAAAGATATTCAAACGCCGGTTTTCTGCATCAAAAGGCCGGAGTTTTTATTCAGCGCGTATATAACACTTTGATTCTCCTGAGTTATTTCTATAAGATAGAGTTAACATTGAGCAATTGATTTGCATAAATTGCCGCTAGCCATTTCCTATTGAGACTCGAGCGCGCGCGCAGTTACTCGATGAAGAATTTTATTCAGTCTTCGAGTCAAAACACTTCGTACATAATAATACGACGCGATGAACTCTTGAGTTGGAAGATAGGCTCGGAAGGAGTAATCTATTTTTTGTTGGACTACTGTTAATAATAGCAAACGTTTATACGATTTTATTAAGCCTAATACTTTGATGATCTTAACGGTATACGATTAGTCAAAAAATATACTGATTATATTCCAATACGTCATCAATATTCTCAAAAATTCTTTTACTCAACAGGTGGCATAGACGCTCTCCCCATGGCAGTCCTCCGGGACGCCTACATCCGGAACGGCAGCTACAACGTCTTCCTCGTGGACTGGGGTGCATTATGCGCAGCTCCTTGTTATCCAGCGGCCGTTTCCAACATGCGTCCAGTCGCCCGCTGTTTGGCTAACTCGTTAACTGCCCTACGTAATCATGGTCTACCGATCGGTAGGACGAGCTGCGTTGCTCACTCGCTTGGAGCTCATGTCTGTGGTATCATGGCCAACTATCTGCTGTTCCGGATGAGCAGAATCGTTGCCCTGGATCCAGCAAGACCTCTCATCAGGCCTGGTCTGGTCAATAGGCTCGACAGTGGTGATGCAGACTTCGTCGAGGTCATACACACCAACGCCGGCTATTACGGTGGGTCGCGCGACTCGAATGCTTAATTAGGCTTTGCGGTATTTGTGTACTATTTTTGTATTCTTGTGATGGGTGTGTATGTGGATGACGATGGATGTGACGATATGAACTACCGGATGTGAGGATGAGTTTTATGGATTTGTGGGGGAAGAGGAGGAAGTGGGCGAGAGGTAGGGGATTAATAGTTATAGTAGATACTTATTCAATTGATGTTTGTATTTGACCATTAAAAAACAGCAACGATAACGAAGTTTATTTTACAGGCGAATTGGGAAAAGTCGGCCACGTAGACTTCTGCGTGAACGGCGGAAAATCACAACCCTTCTGCGAGAACCGTCCGAATCACGAGCTCTGCAGTCACGTCTGGGCAGTCTGCTACATGGCCCAGAGCATCGACGGTACCCAGGACATGGTCGCCGAGCCCTGTTCCAGACGATGTCCTTCTGGTCCTAGAATAGCGCCGAGATCGGGAGAAGTTTTATTGATGGGACAACACACGCCCAGCGGTTCGAAAGGGTCGTTCTGCCTGACGAGCTACGATCCGCCCTACTGTCCGAAATTCCACAATGGACGTGGCGATGACAGATGCTGCATCTAAGATAGAAGTTGATTTTCATAGAGGAGGACGTATCCGTGGGGTTTTCCGGCGATAAGTGGACATATACATTGATCTTTTGGGAAAACTTTACTGATTGTAGTGTTGAAGGAGGAGTGTACAGTTAATTTAAGAACGCTGCTTATGTTAAGGTTAAAATAAACAAAGTAATTATAGTTTTAAGGATGAAAACAAAGTTTTTAGAAACAATTACTTGCAGGTGCCATTCACATCTAAATTTTTAATTTTTTGTTATATTCCGTCGAATATTTTGAATAGTAGTTTCAGAAATGCAAAACATGTTTCACAGAAATTTAGTGTATAGCAACGATACGCTTTTAGGAAATAATCATAATTTCTCAGAGTAGTCTAAGTAACTTTTGTCGTTGATATGTAAGTCAGTAAGGTAAAAATAACGTATAGTATGCTGTAAATCTTAATATGCAGAGTGTAGTTAATATAAAGTAAAATGCATGCGCTTACCAAGTAAAATCTCATCTTTTAAACGTGATGTTAAAGATCATTGTACAAAGGTTGTATTCTTCGTCATTATAAGTATAATTAGTATCGAAATAGTAATTTGCAATGATCATTTATTCAATCTGGAATTGAGAATGGGATAAGGTTTAATGATTGCGTAGAGGAGAATTAAGATATTTTAGAACTGGTTATATTGCAATAACTTTTATTTATTTAACGATCTTGTATCTTTTAAAATATAATACGGTAACTTTTTTCGAACAGACCGCCGACTTAACGATACAACAATTCAAATTCTTTCGTAAGCTTTGTACATGAATATCTTGCAATTGGATCCCAGCCTAGATTGATATTCATAATTCCACGAGTATTTATTTACAATTTCTCAATAATAATTCTATTAATTCCAGGAATATATCAAGCGTATAAAAATGTAAAACCTCACTTCTTACAATAATCAGCTTCTCAAGAGAGCTTTGATTGTCTTACAATATATATATTTACAATTCGCGTTGTATGTACAATTATTCAGTATTTTAAAAAGTAATAAAACTTCAATCACAACTGCAGAGATTCTTAATTGTCAAATATATTTCGATTTCGATTTCCAGTCTCTACTAATTGACACATCAGCACCGCTGCGTTTTCTCTCGTGTGCTTTGAGCACCGTATACATCGCAAGCCTCCGCCCCTATGAGCTTTAAAAAAGTGAGATTCAAATTTAACAATATAACATCATTCGTTGAGTCTACAAAATTTCTCTGTCCGATCTCTTTAACGTAAATGTGTAAATTTTACATACGTATATGGGAGTGCACATATCTTTCTTGAGCAAATAATGCCTTCCCCATTTTCTTCGGAGAAAGTGCCAAGTTAAAGTTGACTCCCCAACGTCGAACGACAACGACATACGCATACAAACTTTCTTTCTTTTTTTACAATTAATAAAGAACGTATAAAATATAAGTTATAATTGTAATAATACAAAGATAACATAAAATTCTACGCGACTTACTTCATACGAAAAATTGACGTCTTAAAAATAGCTTTCATTACAATAACATAAATACTATACACTATATAATAATTATCACGCATAAAATCTTGCTTCTCCCTAGGCTTCCCTAGGGAAAAGAAAATTTCCTTATCGATCACATCATCGTCTGTAGAAAATATCCCAATATAAACTATACATAAAATCTAAATCGTTCGCCTGTAGTCCATGAGCACCGGTAAGTGTTGCGTAACGAATCTCTCGCGCATCTTCGCCAATTCCAAGGCCATCAGTGTATGATAATGAACCTGTTGTACTCCCAGATAGTCAGCGTACTGTGTAGACATCCTCAAAGGAATCTGCGGCGTTGGTGGCGGTGGTGGTAGACTTTCGAAGGCTAACCTACTACTCGTCGTCGTCGTCGTCTCTTCAGAATTGTCCGTCCAGGGTCTGTGTAATCTAGGCTGTGTCTCTCTCCTTGGCTCAGGAACCACTGGTGCCTCTTGTAGCCTCTGAGGTGGTGGAGTTGGTTCGTTGTCAGAGCTGCTGACGCTACACCTCTCGTCGTGATGTAGTCTTGCTCTTTTAGACAAATGGCTGTCACCGGACTCGTTGTGGTCAGAATCGGACGAAGAGACATTACCTTCTTCTTCGTCGTGGGAGGATATCTCTGAAGTCGACGAAGAAGTGCAGCCATCTGGGCGTAGACGCTTGCGTTTACAGGCAGACTGTCCACTCTCGCGGAAGCCCTTGGCGAACGGGTTGTTGTCGATCTTTAGCTTCGTGATGTTCTCGTTCTGGAAGACAAGAAGATTGAGTTAGTTATAAGGGTGACAGAAGACACGAGTTTCGCTGCGTCATGCTGCTTGATTTGGAGGGGACTCTTATGTTTGTCGTGCTTGATCATTTCGCGGGTGGCCTCTTTTAAATTGGGACTTTTCTCGTATAGCATAATTGTTATTCTTACCTGATATGCGGTGACGGCGATGAATTCCGTCTCTCTAAATGAGAACGAGGACGACGGATTTTTGTACAGATCTCGTTGCAGATTGCTGATCTCGTCGCAGCGGACGATCCTGATACGCGGGATGTACTTGTGCATGGACGTCAAGAGCACCTGTAATCATACGATAAAAAACGTGTATTAGCAAAAAGAAGAATCTTATATATATATATTTTTTGAAAAGTCATCAGAAAGAGAGAAGAGTAAGACAGCTACTGGAAATAATTACGAATTAGCGCCCGAGAGCTAATCAACACATTCGCAGAGACCAGGAAGCCTAAGAAGAATCCACAGCCGACTTTTTTACAAGCACTTACTCGGAACACACTCCCTCCGACAACAACAAAAAAAAAGTTCCAGTCGTCTAAACGTCCCGAAAAAGCTATGTAGGAATTTTATTAAAATCATAATTGGTTTGGGGAATTCGTCAAAGGGGACCGCCAGATATATATCCAAGTTGGCGCCGCGGCGCGTTTCTCTGTCGTCCCCCCGCGATTCCCGAAAGCCAGACTGACAGTATAGTAGCATCATATGCATTCGTTCCCGGAAGATGCGTCGCCGACAAATTAGATCAGGAGTGTATATATGCGGGGGAGCTTTTTACTACTGCTACTGAGATGTGCGAGACCTGTATACAGAAAGGTGATACTCCTTTTTTGCGGCTCAGGATATACTTCTTGAAAATTTAGATACTAGTGCTGTGAGAGTGAGAAAACTACGCTTGTTTTTCCAAGCTGTGTCTAAAGTATCCGAGTACGTTGAAAATCCCGAAACTCAATCCGCATCAGTGGTGACCGCCCATATTGACCGTCTTATATGTATACTCGGTGGCAACAGGACACTTGACACATTTTCATGTCAGCGTTACACACACACACACACCAAAAACCCACACGTCGTGACCGAAACATGTGAACAGCTGGTGGCAGACGCGCTAAAGCTGTCCAAACACATCACACATACACGCGAGAGTGCGGATTTCGACTTCCGGACCCCCGGAATACAATGAGCTGGTTATCAATGTATACCTTTTTTTTCATTCTTGAAGGAAAAGCAACGTTTACCTTCTCTCCGCGGGGTATACAAGGTGTATAAATGTTGAGACACCTGGTGCGGGCCGCCTCGACGATTTTTCAAATTAAGTTTTCGAAAAATATCTTTCTTCCATCTCTCGAAACTAATCGCTCGCTCGGAAAAAAGCTATACCTTCGGATAATTACACAGCTATATATCGGAATGTTTGGAAATTTGAATAATCACAGGCACACAGTGAGTATACAAGACATGGCGCCAAAATCTCGAGGAATTCCCCGATGCTCTCGCATCCATCTCTCTGGAATGAACAGATCATTTAGGATATATATCTGCGACGGAGAGCCGAAGAATGACAAACGCGCGAAGCGAGAGGAAAAAGGGTATATACCATAGGTCGGCCAAGCATATAATGAGGCGCCCTACCAACCTACTGCTATGACATTGATGAATCTGTCTGCGTGATTGGCGTGTGCGTACACGGAAAAAATATAGTGTCTAGGGCCAGCTTCATTACCATTTTTTAAAAGCCCTAAGCAGACGTTATATAGTATAAATTCGACTTGCTCCCACATCCTCGCCACACACACACGCACAGGTAGAAACTTTTACGTATATTATCATAAACCCCAAAAATATTGCATTCACACGAGAATATGCAGCAGCAGCAGCCGTATTTCAGTCTCGCTGAAAAAAAGAAACAGGTGCCCGCAGTCGCATCCCACCCATTAGATCGCCCCAAACATAACACTAACTCACAAAGAGCGAGTCCACACCCCCGACAATTATCCATCCTCTGAAAAAAAAAGAAATAATTATCTCCGCAGCTACCTGACGCAATATCCCACAGCACACACATCCCTAAAACAATGCCTTATATAGAGTCGCGACAGAGGAGAGAGAGAGAAAAAAGAAAAGAAAAAGGTAGAAAGTAGGCGGAGAAGCTCGCGCGCCGGCGACATATAACTCACGTTGCTGTGCTGCTCGACGACGTTGTTGGTGAGCTTGAGCTTTGAGAAACTGAGCGGATGCTGCATCCAATGGGCGCCGCTCGCAGGACTGTCGGGATGTAGATAAAGTCTACGCTCGACCGACGGCTGTGGCTCTGCCGGTCCTGCTGACGTCCATCCCCTTGGTCCTGACGCCGTCGGCGACGTCGTAGTCGTTGCTGAGGTTCTGTTACCGCTCGAATCCACGCCCCCCGTGTACTTGTGCCGACGATTCGAGGCTAGCTCCAACTCGAGTAGGACACAGTAGCGGGTGCGACGCTCCAGACCACTCACTGATAGCTGGATCGACGGGAACATGCGTCTGGAAAAAGAAAGCGTGTGGGTTACAAGTGGTTGTCGTGTTATACTTGGAGCCAGCTTCTGCAGGATGTAATGAACAGAGTAGGCTTCTTTCCGGTTGTTGAACGCGCATGGGTGGTATTATTATGCTTAATTATAGGGCGATTGATTTCACGCTGATGCAGAGGAAATAAAAGGATTTTTCTAGTTTTTCTCGACTTCCTTCGACAAAAAAAGAAGAAATTACAGGTATGGTTATTATAAGCTACTCTCGGAGAAGGAAAAAAAATTACACGCTGTCCTAAAAACGCTCGACCCATATTATCCATCTTCTTATGTATAATACATAACCCAAAACGAAAAACAAAGATCCACGCCCGCTTAGCGCAAAAATTTTACACCTGACCGCAGAGAGAGAGAGAGCCCCTCGAGTTTCTCACACGCGATGACTCAGAAAACGCGCAGAAAATCACATAGCCCGAGCGGGCATCATGAAAAATGAGCGTCTAACGAGATCTCAACGAACGCCCCGTGCGCGTTCGCTATAGCAATTAAAATTTTCGAAAACTAACTATACGCTATATACGAGGAGTCCCAACGATTTGCCTAATGGCCTGGCGCCTCTTGGCGCCTCCTGATGCTCACTCACTCACCTTTATCGAGAGTGAGTATATAGGTACGCGCGCGTGCGTCAACCCATGGAATTTCCGGTCTCGAAGAATTTTCCCAAAGTGCTGCAGAAAATCGCTCTCTCTCCCTTAAGTATATATACATGTGCCTGTGAGCTTATCCGTAGAGTGTTTCCGGAGCAGCGCGTGTGTTGCGTTATGTGCCCAACTTTGCGCTGCACAGAGGGATTACGTATGTTCGAGAGATTATGAGGATGGGATTTTTCCCCGGCGGGGAAATTTTTGAGATGCGCTCACGGTTGGGCAATGTGGCTTAAGAAGTTAATGTCTTATGCCACCAGAAGAATAATAAATCGAGGGGAGATTTTGCCGGTATAATACTTTGGGGAAAAACTGGAGCAGAGAGAGATCGTAACTACTTAAAATCGTTCAGATATTTCTGTAGAGTATAGACGACCACCTTGGCGCACGTATACACTCGAGAGAAGGAGAGTAAATTAGGTCCAGGTTTTTAACTGCTTGTTTCTACAGTGACTCGCAGAAAACTGGGGGAAGAGAGCCACTCGACTACGGGTATATAAGTAATGCCGCAGTGTTTTGCCAAAGTCAAAAGTCTCGAGAGAGAGGATGGAAAACCCCCGATGCAAAGCGAAAAGATCGCATCGACGGATGAGAAGGGATTAGTGCGTGCGGAGAGTGAGGTATACCTATTTTCTGCTCTCGAAGAGATGGATCGTATGGGAGTATAATTTTTTTTTAAACGTACGAGATGTACGTGTGCTCGATATGGAGATAGGACGCGTTTTTGTGAAAAAATGTATAATTATACAACAATAAGGAGAGAGAGAGTAAAGTTAAAATTTCATCAACAAACATCTGTAAGTCATTAGAGTCCCTCGGCATCTTGTTCCAACAATGACTCGCAAAATCTCAAGTGTCCGCGGCCGCCCCCAAAGTCAAGGATGAGGGGGAAAAACCCATAGTCGTGTCCGCCGGTTGACAAAATTGCTCTCGTTTCCCCGGGAAAAATGCCACAGGCGCCTGCTCTTTCAAAGATATGCAATCCTTTGATGTTATCTATAGAGAGAGAGAGAGCGCCGCTGCGCAAACAATCGTGCGAAACTCGGCTATAATCCGTAAGTCAAGTCCGAAAAGTCAATGCTCGCCGAGAGAGAGAATTTCCCATCAGCACAGGGGCTGCACACACACACAGACTGCACTCGAGGGAAAAGAAGAAAAGCTCACCTGAGTACCCCTAATTATGTTTGCTCTCGCATCTTATATACACGTGTTCTCTCTTCCAGATGTGTGTGTGTGCGTGTGTCTATACGTGAGGATTTTAGCTTTGTCGGCTGCGGAATTAAAGGTCCTGTGCGTGCTTACATAAGTCCCGGGGGATGATGGGCAAATATGTTTCGAAGAATAAGAATCTTTAATTGTCCGCATGGCTCTAATACTTGCCGGAAAATCGTGCGCATTTTTCAATCTAACGAGAAAATTCCAAGTGACACACACACACAATCATCCTTTCCTTTCCAAAGGTAAAAATGCCTTCGAGAAAAGAAGAGCCGAGAAAGAGAGAGAGAGAGAGCGAGCCTTTACGGTCTCGAGACAACGGCGGCGGCTCGTGGAGAATGCGAGATTAGAGCGCTGGCGCCAGGGCCCACAGAGGCTCAAGGGCTCCAGACTGTGACGATTCGACTTTTCGGCTCCGCAGGCCTCTGCCGCCGCCTCCTTGGCGCTATCTACGGTCTGTATCGCTGCGGCGTATATGTCTGGCGGCGGCCAAAGAGAAGCTGTGTGTGTGTGTGTATACGTGTGCAGTAGCTACCGAGTTTCTCGTATATATAAGCGCGCGTGAGGCTACAGCTAATCACGGGCTGCATGAGGGTATATATGTGAATGGGATGCGGAGAGATACCGAGATAACCAACGGAGCTTCTGTGCATCCACTTTCTTTCTTTATTCTTACCGATCTTATGAAAATGCTACTTTGCATTCCGCTACCGATGCAGTGAATTTTTCAGATGCTATATAAACTACTAAAAATTCTCTTCTTCCTTCTAAAAAAAAATTGGTCATGCAGACGCGTGCGCGAACACGTGTAACTTCCAGATGAGAAGGAACCGCGGAGAGTATTTTTTGCTGCGCACAAGGGTTGACTGTATAAAAACTCTAGGAGAGTTGTTGAAAGAAAAAAAACGAGCAGTCCTCGAAATTTTTCCGAGAAGCTTCGGAAAAAAGTGTACTATGCTGTGTAGTAAAAGAGGTAAAGAAGAATAAGACAGAAAAAAAATCGGTTTCAAGAAGCGGAAATCGGCCAAGAATGAAAAGCTATTTCCGACACGTGATACTTATGCGCGAAAAGTGAAAATCCGTGCTGTGGAATACTGATCAGTTATACGAGAATACGACACATGTTCGGCACGTGGTAGTAGTATATACAGTACAAATGCCGTTGACGCCTTGGACCGCCCAGTGCGACACTGTATTGGAGCCGATCCCCTTTTTTCTCTCTCTCTCTCTCTCTCTCTCTTCTCGCAGCTTGCTGTGCACTTTTTGCAGCCGTAAATCACGCGGCGACCGAGGCCGATTGTTTTCGACTATGTCTTCTGCGGATATACTAGGTATACGATATTATTGTCTTGTGTGAAGAAGCTAAATGTGCGAGTCAGATGCTGTTTTGACGAGTGTGGCCCGCGCGATTATTTCCTATGGCTTTTGACGAATCTGTTTCTACAAGGTCGCGCGAATTTTTCGATGAGGAGAAAAAGTTAGGATATAGTAATACTGCAGGAAGCGCCTGACTTGTGGGACGATGCGATAGAGGGTCATCGCGTTGCAATTTTTAGATATGCATGTGAAATATTTTTAAAATGTATAGATACTGGCTTCCTTCCGACCGATATTATTCGGTCGTTACTTAAACTTCCGCTGCACTTCGACGTAACGAAACGCTTATAATACGCGCGCATCTAATCAACCTTCCGCGACCTGACTCACTCCGATTACATCGAATCCTTAATCTAATTTTTCTCTCTCTATCTAGAATAATAATAAAAAAAAATCGTATAACCCGAAGCTGCCAATTAACGAATTCTTTTTGCTCCAAACTCGCGTATATACCTATATAAACCATAAAACCGCCGATAAAACGTACCTATAGTATATCCCGAAACGAAATATAAAAAAAATAACGTGCATCATCGCGTCCTTTTCATCTCGGCGAAGACGACAGAAGCGATAATTTACGACTCACTATATTCCTCGCGGCGAGTATAATAATTTTACCTTTACGGAATTATAGAAACCGCAGCGAATATTCAGATTTACGTAATATACACTCGTATAATAACGCAGCAGGACATCACAGATTTTTCAATGCTCGTTTATGTATTTAATGAACGCTACTCACGCCTTTTTCTCTATATGAGAGAAGCGCCGAAAAACGATTTTTTTCCTTCTTCTTCCCAAAGCGCGCTGTGGTTATATATGTAAATTTTACTGCTTTTCGGATGTCATCGCTGTCGCCGGTGACGGATAGTTTGATTTTCATTATAGATAACACTTTTTTCTCTCTCTCTATACTCTCAAACTATGAGAAGGTGCGATGCTTTATTAAATCCCGTATGCAAATGAGTTTCTTCAATCATCGGGGTATATCGAATTTCTCTCGAAAAAAAAAAAACATCGCGTAGTATCCCGTTACACCGAACTCAACCCTTACACATTAACGCACATTTACATTATCACCGAGAAAAATCACCGCGAAAATTTACAGCCCCTCTGACCGTTAATTAGACGTGAAATCATAAGTCCCGAATAAGCTGCAGGCTATATTCCATATCTGCTCTTCGAATCTTGTCACAGATATTACACACAGAGCCATAAGGACGACGAAGGCGAGCTAACGCGAGCTGACACGGGACTATATTCCGGCGCGCGAGCGAGCGAGCGAGCGGCACACTCTAAAGACAAAGAGAAGTAGTCCGAGGCGCCGGCCGGCCGGGGACCCCCTGTGCGTGGGACAGTGTATACCCGGCGGCTTCGTGTATATATATATACATATACCTATACCTTGATTGGATTGGGCTCTCTTCTTTTACGATGATTTCTTTTTTCTCTTCTCCAGAGTCGACGCCGCGGTGTCGCGTGCGTGTATGTATATATAGTCGCGACGGGGCAGGAATTCTTTGGCGCCGGTGTTATATATATGATTTATGAAAAAAATCATCATCGCGAATGTAATATTGCGTCGTCGGGGATATATAAGTACACAACGCGTGAGAAAAGTGTATAGACACGCGGAGCATCTTCTTAAGTACGCTATTATAAACTACACAAAAAAAAGGACGCATCCGTATATAGAGGACAATAGAGGGTGTATATATATATATATATAACGCAGCGACACTTGCGGTGCGCAGTGTATCGCTTACATATACACGCACCCGGGACAGCTCTTACACGAGCCAGCAGTCATCAGATTATTGTGAGCGCGGCTGGGATTACGCTGTCTTCTCTAAAGCCTATACCGCCCGCTGTATACTAGAGTACACCTTTAATGAAGTGCCGAGAGAGAGCAGCCCCATGAGAAAAAGTGGAGCCGACGAAGACGGTGTGTATATACCCCGTCTATATATACGCGCCCCCGTCGACTTAATGCCATTGTTCTCTGGACGGAGTGTGTTTTTCGACCTCATTATATACCGCTCGGACGATTTTACACGTTTGAGCGAGCGCGTGCCGACGATTTGTCGCTTTTCGATTGTTCGAACGGTGTATTATTAGGATTTGTTTGTATATTTTGCGTTGCAAAATTGATATTATAGCGATTTTTTAGTAATAAAGTATATATAACAGATTTAATGAAACTCACCTTCCAGACTTGGTGATGATCATTTCGGTGGTCTCAGCATGAAACTGCTGCCAAAGTTTCTTATTCTCCAACTCCACCTGAACGTCCTCGGTCAGTTGAGGTCCGGTTGCCATAGGCGACGGTAACATCGTCGGCCATCCGTTCGGGTTGGAAATCTCCTCTGAAAAGGAAAACGACGCACATTAGCGCTCGATTTCATTTATATATACATACATAAGAGGTATACGCATTTACGGTCTGACGAAGCTGCAATAAAGGTATATCCATTACAGACGGACAATGCGATGGTATACCTAATTATGGCGCTTCGAGTATATACTGTGCCAAAAATTTTACGACCGTCTCGTCGGCCGATTTCCTGGGCTAGACGAAAGCAATTAGCGCCGTATAAGCCTATTACGTGTCCAGTCATCTAATTACCTATTATATGCGGGCTGTGCAAGGTGTCGTCGATCTTAATGTGCGATCGGTATTGGCGCCTCGAGACTTTACAACGAAATATATTTTCTCCTTTTCGAGTATAGTGAAAAATCCTTCAAATCCGTCGCATTTCCTTCCTCTCTCTCTCTCTCTCTCTCTCTCTAAAAAAAAAAGAAGCCCATCACCGAAAGCGATACCTCTTGAAAAAGCTCTCAATAGCTTATATACAGCCTTCCTGCATCAGGGGGGGCTTGAAAGAGCGAAAAAGCGGAAACCGGTCAGACGCGCCGAAAAATTTTCTCTCAACAAGACCACTCTACATATAATAATCCTTATAGGCGGCGGCCGACGCCAGGCGCATCTCTTTACATGCGCATCGTCGACTTCCTTGGCGGGACCATAGCGGGGGTTCGTCGCCGCCGCGTAGTGGCGACGAGGTGTCGATGGCGGATTAACGCCACTGAATGGGATCGGTCCCGTCTTTCAAGTGTGTCCGGCGCATCGCTATGTATTATATACGGCATTATCCCACTGCGGCAGGCCGTAGCATAATTGCGGCAAGATCATCCGGAGTGAGAGAGAGAGAGAGAGAGACGTTCACGGCCGGTAGATAACGATTGTCCGGCGGCGCCTTTTGATCTCTTTGCGCTGTTTCTCGCCTTTTTTCTTCCTCTTCTTCTTCTTCTCCTCGATTTTTGAGTCATAGTATATATGTGAGCGTCGAATTAATCGATGTGTGTATTATCGACGCGCGTTTGAGTTGTATATTCGCCGGAGAGTAGAAATGTGTGTCTTCAGAGGAAGCCGCGAGAGAGATGTTCAGGGAATCCGTGTGTGTCTTAGCGGTGGTCTTTTTATTTATCTCATCTCTCTCTTCTGCGGCTCCTTCGCTCCTTTTAATTGCTCGGCTGCGGAAAAACGCTGAGAATTCGAGAAATGCGTATATAACATCGTATAAGTCTCGGAGATTGAATTAATGCTAATGGAGCAGAATATTCGCACCTTTTCACAACTTACGAGTCCTGTACGGAATTTTTCAATCCAACCAAAAGAAATTTTTTTTCTCAAAAAATAAAAACTATAGATGAAGATCGAACTTCCCAAACGAGGTAAACCGCGAAACTCGATCGGCGCGCACGCGCGCGCGGGCACGCTTTGAAGTCGAAAAAGTCAAACAACCCGCGCGCGGCATCAGAGAGAGAGGGAGAAAAAAACGACGCCATCAGGGGCATGCGACCGCGAGAGCAGTTTTTCGGTCTTCGGCAAACACTATAACCGCCTGCTGTATTATTATAGACCTGATGGGGCAACAAAAAAAAAGTAAATTCAATCGTCGCTGTATAGCTGCCGAGCAGATGACAAACAAGACTCTGGGAAAGAACGTAAAAATCCCGCGGGCTTCCGGTAAACCATTGGACGCAGAAATTGAAGCTTGTTAAATTTTCGGGGTGGGTGGTGTGTGTCTTTTGTCTTTGGGAACGAGGGCTCGACTGTTTGTTTTACCGACTCGTTTTCTCTCTGCTGGGAAGATTTTTTTTTTCGGAGTGGATATCGATCGCAGTGTTCATTGGTGAACTTTTTTTTTAATGTGGGTAGAGAGTCGTGATTGAAAAATAGTGCACGTGAGTTGTATTTTCTTGGGATGCGTTTTTTTAGCGTTAACAAATTTATTGCGAGATAAAGCTTTATTTCCTCGATGGAGTCGTGCAGCGTTTTGTTGGTGTATCAGTTTAGCGCAAGACCTCGCGCAAGACACATTATTGAGAAAAGAGCTCTTAGCAAGTATTAGTGATGAAGTTAACCGTATTCCTCTTCGTTAGCAGCAAGTGAAATATATATTTTTAATCGATTCGATTGATTTTGGAATTTTTCTCATAAGTCTGTGTTGATTTATGTGTTATACAGCTCTCTTCTGCGCAATCGTCAATGCTCAAGTTGAATCGGACGAATATGAAGAGGATCATGCCTGCCTTTGTGTCCCAGAATTTGACTATAAGCCAAAGTGCGGATCTGACGGAAAGACTTATCATAACGAAAAAGACATCGAGTGCCAAAACAAGTGCGATCATACGCGTGAGTAAAGGCTTCTTTTTATTTATAACACGTAAATCGATGTTTATTTTTTTATTTATGTTTTGTATCTTTTGGAACGACTAATTTTAAAAATATAAATATTTTTTGCAGATGTTACCGTTTCTCACGACGGCGAATGCCGTTCTCCCAAATAGATGTAAAATCAACGTAATTTTTTACTCTACAATAACTTCCATCGAAGGTCAAGAAAATCGTGATCACCCGGCGCTACTTCCTGCTCTTCGTATTTTTTTTACAAACACTAAAAATATATCAATAAATTTTTGTACAAGATAAGAAACTTCGTCAACTTCTCTCTACACCTATATACCATTCGTTATATAATCGGCTCGAAAATCTCGAACTTGTTTTCGTGAAAAATCTCCGAGTCGAGAAAAGTGTCTTCTTCCTTTCTCTCTTGTCTGTTGCCTATATACCGAATATAGCATCGCACAGCAGCAGCAGCAGCCCCTATATAATACTGCATAGCCTAATGAGGCCCAAGCTACAAGCGGCCGAACACGAGAAAGGAAAGGTGCGACGGTACATCAGCCGCCTTGTCGTCGTCCTCGTCGTCACTCTCCCTTTGAACAATACCGACCGAGATGTGACGAGCAGCGGCGCCTGCACGCTTTAAAAAGCCGCGATAAAAATCGACGAACCAACCTGTTGAGATTTTTCCTCATATAGTATACCGATATACTCTTTTTGCTGATTCCAGACACGGACGAATTGGCTTCCTGCGGACGGTAGCTGCGATTTTCTTTTTTTTTACGATTTTTATCGAAAAAGTTGAATAAATTAACAAAGTTGGAAAAAATGTCACGTTTTTGAAAATACCAAAGAGCCCGTTGTTAATCCAGGCCATAAAAATTTCGGAGGAAAAGAGACGTCAATACATTTAGGGCGTTTTACAGCCTCTCACGGAGCCAAGTGTACGAAAAAAAAGAGGGAACCGCGCGCACGCGCGACAATGAGAGAAAAAAAAGGTCGGCGAGAAGAGACCCAAGCAGCGCGAAGAGTATATAAACGTCCTCGGTTAATGACGGGTTAGCCGCTCTTTTCCTCTATTTCCCCTTCCGGGCGAGAGCGAAGCGTTTGACGTGGTTTTAGTTTCTTGTATACTTTATACTATATACACAGCGAAGAAGTAGAAGAAGAAGATGAAGAGGAAGGAAAGTTTGATGAGGTGATTATGAAATCGCGACGATGATGATTGTGCAATCATCGGTAGCGCTAATTAAGGGGAGGCGACGCGTCGTTTCCTCCGGTTTCTGTGTCTTTCGGCGGCTTCTTTTTTCTATGTAGTCCCTTTTTTCGAGAGGAAGGCTCGAATTACCGGAGAGAAAGAGATTGGATTGGAGAGTGCGTATACCGAGTTGGCTGAAGCACGTGGACGAGAGCGAACGAGCGCTCGATGAGAATTGTATTTTGCGCGGTTCGTCTGCGACGTTATTATATTGACTTTGTTCGATGAGGCATGGAGTATATAGTAATCATTATACCGAAAGCTTCTAAATTATATTTTAGTGTGTACGCAAACTGATTGATTTGTAAATATTACATGTTGTCAAAAACTTCTTCCGTCGCAGTTGGTGTACACAATCCAACATTACTATAGTTCGGTGGAATGAGTTTTAAACTACAGAAGCACTACTGCGTGCCGGTAAAATAAAATCGTTGACTAATATGATCAAACGAAAAGCTACTAACCTTGCTGATAATGATGAAAGGCCATCTGATGCTGCTGGTACATGATCTGCTGATGAAGCTGTATGCTCAACGGACTGACAAGGTTCATCGCCATGACTCCTCACTGAAGATACTCCTTCTTCAATCCCCGAAAAATAAATCGTCACCAAAGTGTCTCTCCTCCTTTTCTAACACACACAAACTGTCTCAATTGTCTTCGCAATAAAGTCTCCTGATGATTCCTCCAATATCAATTGTATTCTCGTCTCGTTTCACGAATAACTCATCACCAACAGAAGAATGACTCACAAAAGAAGGAAGGACTTTACGGCTCGGGGCGCCGTAGCTGACTGATCAAGAAGCGGTTCTCTCTTCACTCTCGGAGAAAGAGAGAGAAACTTGGAGAGCGTTTAGAGGAGTAGGTATACGACGTGATACTGCGAGGGATAGCATAGGCATATAGTAGTAGGTGGGACCTTGGGCTTATAGAAGGCCTCGGATTGGTGAGAGAAGAGACACTCCCACTACCCCTCATTGGGGAAAGGGCGTCACTCAGGAGAGCAAGTTGCTTTACTGGCGTTTGTTTCTCCTGATTTTTGGGATTTTTCTCGTTTTGTTTGTTGGGTGAGGTGATTTTTTTTTATAAACGGGGGTGGTTAGTTTTTTTATTGTTAGATGACGGTATTTTTCTATAGTTATAGAAATAGGGTTGGATCCTTGAAGAAAGAAAGATTGCTTGGAAGAAGGGACAGGCTCGTTTCTAATTAACCGTGTACTTTATTATAAATAATATATTTGTCACAATAAGAACAATATATTTGTCAGAATAAATTTTCTTCCTTCCGATGGAAGATCCATTTGATCGATACTTTACTAGAGAAAATTCATACTACCGCAAAATTTTAATGAAAATTGAAACCGGCCGATTTACCACAAACTCAAATATATCAATGAGTAGTTATCGATTAAAATTGCTATTCTTCTGAGATTTTTCAGCTTTTTAAATTCAACAAGGTGTAGAAGCTCGAAATAGTAGTCAACTATAACCATCGCAAAAAATCAAACCCAACAATCCTCTGATGGGGCTCTGAAGAAAAATTTCGAAATCACGCGCGCGTGCATAAGCCATCCAATTCTGCTCGCAACCTAATAATATAAGCTTCCACATCCACAAACGTGCAATTTCTCTCCATCAGAATTTCCCCTAATCCCTGAAATCACTGAAAAAGAAAACACTTTCGCCATAAATTCTCACCGCACAGTCTTCCAAACGACTTCCGAATCCATATACATCATCTAGGCAGATCTCCGCATCGCGATAACGTCTCGCAGAGCCGAGAAAATCGTGTACCTAACACACGTAAAATTTGCCGCATGTACATACATCCCCGTCTACATATACCTATACTATAACACTCGAAAGGGCGAAAACTAGAAAGAGAGGCGCGCACAAATAACACTCCTCTCCTGTCTCCTTTGCAGGAGCCGCCACCGCACCGCCGACGTCGTCTTGCCGCCGTCTCGACTATTCTCAGGGTCTGGCTGTCGGCTCCAAGTGGAAGAAAAGGACATCCTCGCACGGCTGCAGACGCCTGATGCGCAGCTCATAGGTATATACATATACATCCTACTGCTGCTGCTGCTGTTTGTTTGTCTTTACCCTTGCCTAACGAGTGCAACGTTGTCGGGGGAAGCTACGCAGACGCTTCTATTATCATGGAGGTATATGTATGTATATATAAGAGAGCGATGATGCGTGTCGCAGAGAAAAAAAAGAGAGACGAGATTTCGAGTGCGCGACACTGCGTTTTCGAGTGTGCGTAGGTGCAGCCTTTTTTCTCGAGAGGGAGAGTGGCTGTGGCTACTGATGTATACGTGCGATGGATGTCTTTTTTTTTTCTTTTTGGTATAGTAGGTGGGACATTTTTCGAGAGGATCTGGTTTTCATTCAAGTGTGTATTATTTTGGGTTGAAAATATTGTTTAAATATGGTATAAATTTTTATCATTACGACAAATCGAGCCAAATGTGTGTTATTTCACTCGCGCGTACAAGTGTCAGAGTATAGGCTGGCGGATAGAATCCTTACACGATTGTTTTGCTTGAGTGGTTTTCTTTACGTGCTTCCTTTCGGAGGCTCTCACCGCCGGTTTATTTCTCCAAGTCCTAGACTAATACAAGCACTCGCCGCTGCGCAGCACCGGAACATGCAATTATACAATGTAAATAGTTTACTTATCCTCCCCTAGACACACACACACACACTTGCGCGCACACGTCCCCGGATTTTTATTTTTTAATAAAAATCCTCATCCTCCTAATACGTCCAAAAATTACTTTTTAAAAAGAAAGATACCTTATCGAAAGGCTCTTCGAAAATCATTATACACACATCGGAGAGATCGAATCGCCGTAATATACGTCTCCTCCCATGCCATTTTACAGCTTTACAATAGAGAGAATCACTGCGTACGCATCAGAGGGGCAAGTCATCGAGCAATTAGGATGTCTCTTCGTTCGGGGGAATAGTTCCCGTAAACACGTCTAGACCGATTAACATGGCACGACGTGTCGCAGAAAATCTCTCGCAGGACTTGCAGTGCACATCACATCAGCTATATCTTTTGTGTGCAGCGCTATAAACTACTGATGAAGCGACGACGACGACGACGACGACGACTTTGTCGGTTCTCGCGTGACAGGAAGCGAATCGTAAAGCCTCGTTGGCGATTTTGCCGGCTTTCTTTTAACTGATGCTGCTGCTGTATAGTCGCGGAAACGTGCAAAGACGTGCGCGTTGCGTCAGATTTGACATTATTATCGCACCTACGCCTGGTGTGTAATCATGATTTTTGCGGAGGCTTTTGATTGGGGAAGCGTGCATATGTGCGCGTGCTGAGAAGACTATATTATATTATGTATTGTGGACTTCTTGCGACTTCTTCCATTACGTGCGAGAATCAACTCTGTCGCACTAGTATGGAAAACTATAGGTATACTAGTAATGTTTGCGATGTAATAAGATTTTTTTATGTATCTTGTTAATTTGTTGATGCGTGAGTGCATAATTTAAATAACAATTAACTAACAAGAAAGGTCTTCGGACCTTGATTATCCATTCATTTAATTTCATACTAATAAGGTCTAAATTTAGATTCTGCACTAACTATTCTTCTCGTAAAAAAATGCAGCAGTTTGATCCGCATCGCAGCGCATCAGACGGTCTCGTGCTCTCTTGCAACCGGAAGGTACACACACCCACATATTCTTATCGCGGAGCACTTCTCAAAATTTCAAAACGATAAACGCTTGATTTGCTTATTCAGGTTTCCTAAACAGCGAAACGGCAGCGTATCTAGTAGCGCATCATAAATCTCTATCCTGCAACTTGAAGAGTTCCTTTCTCTGGCCATTAACTTCGCTCCGCCTATAGTCGCAAACCGATGTCACGCAAAGTCAAAGTCGAAACCCTTTACGCGCGTGTATGCATACACAGTTTTCTGTATACACAACCCTTTCGGAGGATTTTCCTATAATATAGAGATGAACTGATGTGAGAAGGACGTACGAACGTTCTCAACCGCATGCGCGTGGGCTATGGCTATATTTAGTCCCAGATTCTTTGGGGGATATGCTTATGTATTATACTGTATATTATAGATGTGGCCAGTTTTTGCATTCTGAGGTAGCAGTTCAAATCTGTACATCAGATTTTACCTAATTGAACATTTCTTTACGTGAAAATAACAAAATATAACGACCCAAGTGCAAACGTAAACAGGATCTGGAAAAAAGAAAAAACAAAATTTAAAAAAAACGGATACTTGAGTCGTTTTACCAGGAAGCCACAGAAATATTCGCGGATATCGTTCTTATCGAAAATTCTTTGATTCTCTTTGCGTATTACACAGTATAAGATATGTATTGTATATCATTCTCATTTTGAGGAAAAAGAGGATGTGTGGCTGGAAGAGTTTGTAGAAATAATCGTTATCCATTTAAGGCGTTTATTATTTTTTCTTTTTGCCATTCCGACAGTCCTTGTTTGGATGCTCTCTCGGCGATACTACTATCTGCGAGAAAATCTTCGCGCGATCGACGTCCATATGCTTATGGGAAAACACATATGTGTCTTTTGCTTATTTAAGATTAAAATTTACGCAGTAGTTTCCGGTTTTCTCGTGGTGTGTTGATATACGTTTGCAGAGAAAGGGCGGTATGGCATGAAAATTAGACATACATGGTAGATAGAAATGAATTTGAAAATCAATGTTCGAAGAGCCCGTTTTAGAAATATATAATGCAAAGTTCAGACTAATTGACCGATCTGCTATTATTTATAAACTCACACCGATTTTCGTATGAAATGACAGAGCAACTTATGATTAAATTTTTTTATTATCAGCAATTTTACTTACTTTTTATAAGAATAAAAAATTATATACCTATACTAATTGTTAAATCAAGTGAGAAATCATTCAAATTTTGATCGGATAAATAGTAAAGAAATAATAATAATAATGATTATAAGTAAAAATATAAATCAAAATTTGACTAAACGAGAGAACCAGCATTTCGAGTTCGGCACTTATTCCACTCGTGATCGTAAAGCGCGCCAGCTGAAGATGTCGCATACTACCATCTGGCAGCTACTATAATAACCTAACAAAGCCTCTCAAGATAATCGATAAACTCCAATACTATCGACGATTGTTGGTAAGGTAGATTCCTCCAGATTCTACCGTCACAAGACACCATCACGGATCACGGAAGATAATAATTATTATTATCAAACTTTGATAAACTGCAAACGTTTTTAAACAGTTAATTGGAAAACTTTAGAATATTATTTAAAAATTAAAAATCTGTCTATAAAAAATAAAAATTTTCGGAGCTTTGGAGCAACATAAATTCATAGACATAATTTTAAAATATGCAGCGATACACTTCGTACAACACCCGTCATTTGTCAAAATCCGTCCCGAGACAGCAAGTTTTCATGAAATAAATGACAAAATTAATCTTACTCCATTCCATGATATGGAGATGGACAAAAGAGCACATTGTTGCCAAATTTCCCGGCGACAGCAGCGATACAGCAGCTGTGCTGTGCGAGCGGCGCGTCCTCTCACTTTCCAAATAATGGCGGGAGTCCTCAGAAGTTGCGGCGCATGGAATGTTGACTCCGTAATTTCATTCCTCGTAAGTTTGTTTGTGCACTTAGAAAAATCTTCAATTTACCACGCTACAATGCATTGTTCACTCGTAGATCGTCGCCACCGGCCAACTGTGCGATAAGGTGTTTGAGGTTATCCAGAACTCGACGAGCAACCGTAAATACCTCATCACCGTCCACAAGTGCGAGTCTATCTCGGATATCCTTCGTTCGAAGCCGGATTTGCACGTCGATTTCGTTGTCTTCGCTTTCGACGGGAGAATCAGCCATCACGTGAGTGAGGTAATTACTCGAGAGCAGCAGTTTTATTGAGAGAAAAGAGAGTTACATTCGTTACGGTGTTGTTGGTTATGTTGCTGTGCAGGTTATGTTTAGTAATGAGTCACTTTGTTTAGGTGGAGAAGAACATAAGCCTGTTGGATGAATTTTTCATTATCTCTGGACGTGCTTGTCTAGTCAATTGTTATGGTTCACCTAATACCATGGGATTGATGGGCCACGCTGCGAATAGGTTACGGGATAGGTACTGCCTTCGGCTACTGTCAGCGAATGTCTATGTATGATCAAACTTTTAATTTGTGTTCTTCTGTGATGCACTGGTGAATGGTCCTTAAATAGATTCAATTTTTCATTTAGTTCTTAATGATTGTCTTGCTCTTGCACTCTATGCATCTCGGTTGAAATATTTATATTGGTTGTCAAAAGTTGTTTGAAATGTAATGTTTATCAAGTGAAATTGAATCTATTTAACTGTTTACCCATGCTTCTACTTATCAAGGTACACATTTAAATTGGTTTTTGGCTGAAGCATGAATATTTTTATTTTACAGAACTCTGAGGGTTTGAAGAGTTTGGGAGACAGAATTTTTAACTTGGCGGAAGCTTTAATGGGGATACATAGTGGAGTTCCTGACCTGAACATGCTAACTTTACTGTGAAATAATTGACTGAATATTGCCTGTCTATTTAGGAAGACTAATTCAATGATGAAGAGACATTCCACAAAGTCTCTGGCTTATGCCTCAAGCCAGGAGGACAGTGACAATGACAGTGATGAGACTGAGTGCAGTATCGGCAGCAACTCCACAGCTGGTACTCATCGTAGCGACACACCTACCAGAACAGCACGTTTCAAACGGAAAGGGCGTCGCAGGAGCAAGACTACCAAAGCCAAGCAGCCAAGTGAAAAGGGCCTCTACAAGTACTGCTGCAGTGTAAAAGAGGATCATGGTCAGCCCCTCTTCGGCGTGCAGTTCAATCACCACTTGAAAGAGGGAGAACCTATGGTATTCGCCTCAGTAGGCAGCAACCGCGTGAGCATCTACGAGTGTCCCGAAGGTGGAAACATAAGACTCCGGCAGTGTTACGCCGATCCGGACCCCGAGGAGAATTTCTATACCTGCGCCTGGACGTACGAGGAGTCGGGCAAGCCGCTGCTGGCAGTGGCCGGTTCTCGCGGCGTGATCCGCGTTATCAGCCCGGTGACGATGACCTGTATCAAGCACTATATCGGTCACGGGCACGCAATCAACGAACTCAAGATCCATCCTCGAGATCCTAATATCCTACTGTCGGCCTCGAAGGACCACGCACTCCGACTCTGGAATATCAAGACCGACGTCTGCATCGCGATATTCGGCGGCGTCGAAGGCCATCGCGACGAGGTGCTCAGCGCTGATTTCGACATGAAGGGTAATCGCATCATCTCCTGCGGTATGGACCACGCGCTCAAGCTCTGGAACCTGGACAAGCCCGATATGCAAGAGGCTATCAAGCAGTCGTACTTCTGCAACCCTACGCGCAATGGTCGGCCGTTCGATTCGGTGCTCCAGCACTTCCCAGACTTCACGACGCGCGACGTGCATCGTAACTACGTCGACTGCGTCAAGTGGTTCGGCGACTTTATTCTTAGCAAGAGTTGCGAGAACTGCATCGTTTGCTGGAAGCCAGGAAGGCTCGAGGATACGCAGCTGCGCAATAACGAAACAAGCGCCACTGTACTGCATCGCTTCGAGTTCAAGGAATGCGACATCTGGTTTATCAGATTCTCCATGGATTTCTGGCAGAAGACGATCGCCTTGGGCAACCAGGTGGGCCGCACCTACGTATGGGACCTTGAGGTGGACGAACCCGGCCAGGCAAGGTGTTTCTCACTGCAGCATCCGAGGTGCACTGCTCCTATCAGACAGACCAGTTTGAGCAGGGATGGCTCCGTGCTGCTGTGCGTCTGTGACGACGCCACCGTCTGGAGATGGAACCGCGAGCATTGAGTTCGTTATCTCTCCCTCTAATCTTTTTGTTTTTATACGTTGATGTATGCGTGCCGCGGTAACGACTGGAGCGACTACAGAAATTATATTTTTCTATGATGTGATCATCGCGGTGAGCAAACTGTGTTTGTACGATTGATGCAGCATAAGCCATTTTATTTTTGTTAAAAAGTAGCGGTAGATCCATACCTCTTGATTGACGGTAGAGAAATGAATTTCGGATCTTCGCGATCGTACGCGTTTTATGTGACGTAGTTTTTAACGTAATCGTTTCGGTTGTACAGATTTAGCAATAGATAAGATTCTAATACTTTTGTATCTGAAATATATAAAAAGAACATTTCAATTTTGGTACTGACTGAACAGTTATGCTAAAATCTATGTCACTATTGTATACAAATATTTTAAACTCAGTATTTATAAGTTAAAGTGTTAAGAATCAAACTCCATAAAGATTTCGATATCCAAATGTCTAAGCTGTATCCATTAGTTTAAATGTCTTGAGAGCATGTTCACAATCGCGGACGTGATTATTTAAAGAAAATAATCGACTAGAGAATAATTGTAAATAACAGATACAAAAAAATTTGAAGCATGCAATATTTTTCGGCTGAACTTTCGCTCATGGTGCTTGATTTTCTGTCTTGCACATTTCTGCTGAGGGAAAGTAATTGCAAATGGAGTAAGAAATAGTTATATATACAAATATACTTGTATTTTCGTAATTTTTTTTATTATAATTATGTAACACAGGGAATGCAAATAAAGCTTTTTTTGAGCAACTCTATCTCACAAGCCACAAACGTGCAGTTTCTTGATTCATAATCAGCGTAGTTCCTTTAAGACTAGGTAGATTGTTTAAATCTAAATATCAAAATACACAATTCTATACTTTTAAAGAAGACTCGAATATATTTTTTAAGCTCTAACAACCAATGAATATGCTAAACTCGACTTATTAAAAGTTCTAAAAAATATACATCCATAACTTTTCATCACTTATCAAAAGTTCTAAAAAAGCGAGGAAAAAAGTAAGAAAAATATACATTTACACCATATATTTACATACACGACTAATTTTGTTATCATTTAATTCCTCAATATGATGATACTAAACGACGCATAGGTCTATATAGTTTTTCGTCGCACCTTCTGATTGTTCAACCACCTTATCAAATATTCACGTATACAACATGTAATGCATATTCCTGTACCTTATATACTTTCGCGAAAAAATGAACACTAACTTCGTCACCTCATACTGTCATCATCGATACGTCCATCAGGCTTTAACAGTATCTACTTATATATCATGAAAATCACAGTGTAAAATCGCGCGTAGGATAATCAGTGGCTCGTGCGGAATATCCACAAGACGCGCGAATCGCAGTGTCACTCGTCCGCCTTGAACATGGCCAAAGCAGCGCCGAGAGCTGCGTCTCCGGTGTGTCCCAACTCAAGGGGAAGACTGTACCAACGTGAAACTTCCTTCTGTAAAACAGGGTTGCGAACGAGCCCCGAACCATTACCCACAATGCGACAGACTCCCACTGATTCCAGCTCCTCCCTCGACATCATGCTGGATATAAAATAAATTAATGATATAAATTAAAGCTGTATATTCGTACTGCTGGAGAGGTATGCTCGTTCGCAAGTTTGCTGCTATTATTTTAGAGACAGTTTAAATGCGGAATTCTATAGAGAGACAATGAGAGCTGCCACTGGTTTATTGTGAGGGTGTTAAAGTATTATTTGAGTTTTAATTGCTCGTTGAATATTTCGATTGTTTGAGTTTTCTATACTAGTCCTATTAAAGTCACAATAAATTCAGGACAAATGCCTATAGCCTCTAACACCCTCGCAATAAACCTGCTGTGCTGTGCGCTAAAATCTCATATAACTCTCTAAAATAATAATAATAATAACGCAGCAAAGTTAAACGAGCGCACATCTCTCCAGCAATATATAATAAACTTACTCATGCAGGTTCTTTATGATGCCGGAGCACAAAGCTCGAAAGATATTTCCCAAATGTAGAGTGTCGAGAGTTATGCCGGTGACGCTGGCCGTCTGATCAGGCGCGTATCGCTCGCCTAGTAAAGTCGGAACTATCGTCATGTCGCTGATAGAGCTGTCCTCGTTGCCCAACGCTATCAGTTTGTCCCAAACTTTGGCTAACGAAGCAGAGATAGTTTACTTATTATTCTAGAAACTTGTGCGCATTCTCTGTATCTATATATATTTGTATACATACATTGAGGCACTGAGAAGCCCAGTTCTAACGTCCAGTGCTGGAGGGACTTGACGAAGGTGGCGAGAGTGTTACCGCCGTTGAGTGAAGCCGCCACTGCGAGATACTTGTCTCCGAAGTATGGAAAGTACTCGATCTTTTCTGTTATGTTATAAAAAATTATATAGGCTAGTTTCGTTATTTATGTGGCTTGGAAATTAGGTCTTACGTGATTCGTTGGTCGTCTCCGGTCGAAAGGTCGGGTGAACGTAGGCCAGTTGGGCTGAAGTTGAAATATTCAGAACCGCGTCCGTCGGCTCTTTCAATAATGCAAACACCGAGCACTGCAGGTCTCCCAGAGCCACTCCTGATAAGAAGAATTCGTATTAATAACTCTCAAACGATATACATATATACGCTACTGCTATAAAAAACACAATTCATCCACCGCGCTTAATGAAATATTATTTTGTCCTCGTTAAAAGTCACTCGTAAACCCAGATAACTTTTAATATACCTATTGTCACGCCGGCGGGTATTCCGAACCAGTTATGAGCTAGGGTACCAGCAGCCTGTCCAGGTGATAGTATCTCCGAAGGCAGCAGGTGCATAGGGAATTCACCGGTTTCCAAAGCTTCTCTATCCCACTCTCGAGGCTCTGTAAGGAAGTAACCCCAACTCGCTGCGTTTTGCGAGCTCATCTTGACGTCGTCGTTGTCACAGAGTAGGCTTACAACGAGGTCCTGTACTGTTCCGCAGCGGTCGTACTTTTTCAGTTTTTCCGGCCTGTTTGGAGGTGTATAAGTAAATTGTGATTAAGTTTTCTCGTGCCTCGTGCAGAAATTGTGCGGACGTCTCTTCCTTAGTTTATTCATTGCCGTTGTCTGCGACACATTACGTATATGACGACGCGACAGTCTGGGAAATTGAAACGTCCGCGTAAGAGCCTCGAGTTGAAATGAAATTAAAACTTTTGAAGAAACTGTTGTAAAGTGATAAGCAGTTATTTTTTTTTAAAGAAAGTTTCAGAAAAAAAAAGTAGTAACTTTAGACCGTTCTCATCATCTTTTTTTATTACCTTTCGAAAGAAGCATTATAATTATAAAAATGACTCGGCTATTGTTTTTTCGTCGAACGATCAAAAATAGCCCAGCTGAAAAGTCATCGCGTAACGGACAATGGTACACGGCACTTTAGATGAACTACGAGATGTCTGTCCAATTGTATCGCCAGGGAGAGAGAGAGACGCTCGTGATTTACCGCGATAATTAGCTCGCGGTATATACATATACTCACTTATTCTTGGCAAACCAAAATAGCGTGGCACATCCGAAGCCGGTATGTACGGGCAGGTGGCTCTTGGACTTGGGCAGGGAATTGAGAAAGTCGATGTCGCAGCGACCGTCTTGCCATGTGTAGAGATTCGACACCTTGTCTTTGTCGATGTCGAGTTTGAACACGCCGTTATCCTTGTAAGAACACTCGTTCGGTAGCCGCCACAGTGTCATGCCGTGCATCTGTCCGCAAATTCCGATGCTTTCCACCTGTTACAAATTACGTTGATATCCATTTTTTTTTCTTCTTTTTATGTTATAGGAAAAAAGAAAATTGTATCTTTTCTTCTACTGCAATATATTTTAATTGAGAGAGAAAGTTCGAAGGGACATTATTATCGAGGCTGTAGATTGATGAATTGAATGGCCGGAAAACAATAAACAATAGAATTATATGGTAATGGAAATAAAGAATCGGCTTAGTACCTGTCGCATCAAGTCCTTGGGGAGTCGGGACACACAATTATGGATGGCCGAAAGAATCTTCGGCACATCCTGCTTGTTCCCCTCAATTCCCAGGTCGCTTGGCACATTAGCTTGCGTATCCTTCGATTGATTGGCCAAGATTAGCTGCGTCTCCTTCTGGACTATCACAACTTTGACAGACGTCGTGCCGACGTCTATTCCCAATACTAACGGCGACATCTTCGAATCTTAATTAAAATTATCGTTATAATTAATACAACGTCGTATTTGCAAATTGAGTTTGATGCGTTTATTATACCTGTGCGATGACAAGTTTATTGCAGAAAAATATGATACTGTCTTTGATGTGCTAATTAAGGCATCTAATAACGCAAAATCGCGGCTATTGTTAATTATTGCAGCGTACGATGGGAAGTTTTATTCATAGCCTGATGTGTTGTAAAACTATAGTATAATTATACGTACTGAAAATCTCTAGACTATAGTGTCGATTCACACGAGCTGTAATTCCTGGATGAAGTATTATAGGTATATGATTTATCGACAGCCACCTATAGATAAGCTCGCAATACTTGCTATCTCCCTTGTTTATCTTGGACTAGTGTATGAACTGAGCCTTTTTAATTGTACTTCCTTATATATATTGTGATACTGCGTGCTACAACACGATCAGAAAATACTTTAATTATGATTGTTATATTTTATTATGTTGGTTTAATTAATTTTCGCAATTTACGCACAATTTATTTAAATCAAATTTTTACACAAAATATTATGCAAATATTCAATTTTTGTATTACAGCTGTTAATATTTTTATTAAAACAAAGTTACCAAGACTCGTAAATTTTTCCGAAAATTCATAATATAAACCCGCATATATAGAAAAAGTAAACACGCTCAGATATGATATTAGTAAGCCGATAAGCCCTAGCTGTTGTTTTACGAATTCAGCACGATGAACTAAATAATACACGGGTAGCGTGCGGCTAGGTACGAAATTATAGCGTACGATTCAAAAAAATCCATCCTAATATCAGCGTGAAAATCGTTCACCGTATATTTCTTCGTTAATTTGACATCGTATATCCCCCCTGTAATCATCGAGGGTCGAGACGAGACCTTGTTTACATACTCATTTAGTTTTCATTAAAACTTAGTACGAAAATTGTTTCAAATTAAAGCAACACAGGCCATTTTCTCTCCGGCTAAATGAATTGACTGCAGCAAAAAACGTAATTCAATTAGCGCGTGATGTATTCTAATTTCCGAGAAAGGCGACGTCGAGCACACGAAATTCCAAAAATTTGTCGCTGCAGCAATTTAAATTCAAATTGGAGTGATATATACACACACGCGGTCGTCGTCTGTCCGAAATAATTTATTAAATCAGTGCGAAGTATTATACCTATAACTTAATTACACCGGTTTTCGGACTATCAAAAGGAAGACGTTAGAATAAGATTAATGTCGCGAATACAGCAAAAATAGCGCGCAATTTCGCGGACTAATTGCGTCAAGTTTCATTGCGCTGAGGTAATATTTGGAAACGACTGTAAAGTGTCCCCTATTTCAAGTTTTTCGAATCTACCACATATAACCACACATATCTACATACAATCTTCACTCGATTGTCATTCACAATCCTGTATCTATAACTACAACCGCACGAAATTTAACTTATTATTCATCAAATCAACTCTTTGACGTGCAAAACGCCAATATTTACATCAAAAAAGCTCGCGCAGCTTAAAAAAAAAAAAAAAAAACAAACTTAACCGGTCGAAAAATAAAAACAGTTACAAGCATCACAGCCGCTTCGAACACAAACAAACCCTCGGCACATTACACACACTTACATTCCGGCACTGCAGTCTCCCTCGAACTATATATCAGCAGTGAAAATCCTCTGCATCAGCAGCAAAGTATACACTCGGAATCCGGAAACGAAGCGCGACAGACTACGACCGGCGGCTAACTACTGATGCACGAGTCCCGCATAATCGCGCGCTCGGTGCCGTATAGACGAGATACACGAGTTAGTAAAGAGAGAGAGAGATGGAGAGAGTTGACGATCTCTTTGCGTGAGATGCTATCGGCGCGCGAGCGCGCGCGCGTCTGTGACATAATGCAGCCGTGCGGTGTAGAGTGCTGTCTGTGCGCCGTCGCCGTACTGGGGGATTTCTCCCCCCTCTGCTGAACGAGCTTGCGCGAGCTTGCGGCGGCGGGACGATAAGATTCGGCGCGATGATGTATATAGCATTTTTTTTTTTTTATTTGAAGAGGGTCTGTTCTATATTAGGTGAAAGGGGGATTGTTTTTATCGTCGAACAGCGTGAAAATATTTTTCTTTTTTAAATTTACGGTTTTTAGTTATGAAAGTAGAAAAGTCATTTTAGACCCAGAGCCTAAAAAGTCTATTTTCGTGAGGAGGCTACGCTAATAAGCTTACTTCACTTGAATTCACAAGGACCCGCTGAGATGATGTTCTCATTACGACACTAGGCTTCATTTACATAAGAACCTTACCTCCGCGTCTTTGAATTTCATAATGAGTCGGTTTTTCTAAGAATATAACACGTTCTTCCCGTGATAGTCGGGTGTTATGTGCTTTTGATCGGAAAAATTATGCGTTCGGAGATGACGTGCCATTTGATACAAGTTATTCGCCAGAGGAGAAATTGTCCTTGAGACAAGCTTTTACTTTTACGACGCGATATCAAGGCTTGTAGGTGGCTGGTGTATTTTTGTAGCCTCGGAATATCGGGCGTTTATTCGAATGTCTGTTATTGCTGATATAGAGAAAAAGGATTATATCGGTATATGCGAGAATTAGTCTTATAGTGTATAGTCAGTATAATATATAGTAGCTGCGAGACAAAACAGTTTTGGACTGGACTTTTCCCCATCACTGCTTAAACTTTCTGAGTCTCTAGTTCCATATATAACGGCGATAGGTGGCGCATAGGCTCTTTCTCTGTAGGAAATATATTCCCTACATCACAATCTGTGCGTATACACTGCATATATAGCGGTATGTCATCTATGCCAAAACTGACTTGCTTATATAGGTCTGCTGGTTGGGCCACTCATGCTATAACTGTCTAACTCTGATGTTGTACACAATTTTTTTACAAGTTTGATACATTGTTTGGACTCTTCGATCCTCTCGAATTATTATACATTCGCTTGAAATTGCATTAGAGCAACAAAACTGGCGCTTGCAAAATACCTATAATTTCGAGCATTCTATATATATTGGATATTCGAAAACGATAATCGTTATATACGCGATACAACAAGAGCATATCTCAACAAATTTCAGCCGCGCAAATATACCGATAATTACTTTTTTTATAATTAAAACCACGTTATACTCCACCTCGATAAATCCATCGTACATTACGAGAAGAAATTATAAAAATTTCAATTGAAAAAATTCAATCAACGTCTGATATATGCTCTAATAATAAAGCAAGCGTCATCCCAACTCAAACAAATTCCCAGAACAAATGCCGTCTCTCCTCAAGATAATTTCCCAAATCGTCCGTCTTATCAATTCTGAAATTTAATTTCGGCCCGGCGAGGCAACGTTCGCAGATAAGGAAACCTTGTGGCACCCCAAGCTTTCCTCGCCCTATTCCGTCAGCCGGCGCGAAAAGATTGATTCCCTCTTTCTCACACACACACAGACACAACAAAAAAGCTTCTCGTCGACCCACGCGGCCTAAAAAGCTCTCATTCAAACGCTGCTCGCGCGAGCTTGCAATATGCATCACTAAAAGGCCCGCCGGCGATAAAAACAGAGACACGACGAGATCGACTTGTCGGAAAAGCGTTTGTCATAATGCATATAACGCGATGAGAAGAAGGGGACACGCCGGTTATTTTCTCGCTCTGCACACGCGTTCGATCTATTTTCCTTGCGCGCGTGCTATTTACTCGAGAGAGCGCGTCCGCTCTACATTTCGCGGTCGCGAGCACGCGACAGCTGCGGCTCTCGAGAGTCTTTTGCTGCTGTACTGTACAGTGCATTATAGGAGGTCGTAGACACGCTTTTTGTCCGATTTAGTATAAGGGTGTGTATTACGTATATGATTTTTTTTCCTCGTGAAGAGGTCGGGTACACTTTACTGCTATACGCCGTTGTTATTCGAGAGCTTTTTGTTGACGTAAGAGAGGGGCGAACGATCGATTCGATATATAGTCTTCTATTTTTTTTTGAATCGTGAGTGTAAATACATGTGTGTGCTGGGTTTTGGAAAGTTTTTGGGAGAGAGACTTTCTAAATTCGTTTTCCGGGGCAATGCGGTGGACGTTCATTAAGTTGATTATCGGGAAAGTTTTGGAATCGATCGAGTGTGGAGAGTTATGAGCGGCGTTTTTTTTTTGGTTGTTTTACGCTTGAATTTGGTAGACGAGCTTGCGGGAGTGGGTAATTGATTTGGAGATTAACTATGGCGAGTTTTGAGGATTATGCAATTTTTTGAAAGTAAACAGAATTATAACTTTCGCGTAGTATAATAGTATGGGTGGTTAAATGTTTGCATATGACTATGTCATTATTTTTGAAATTAATTTTATTCCGTCTGTTACTACTGATCTGCGCGACTGTTACTACTGATATGAAGAAGAAAGATCAACCTTACACTAGCGGTTTATATGCGTGAAAACCTAACAGTATATTGGACTGGCCTTTTACCCTTATACCGCTAGAATTTTCCGCTTTCTATATGTAGAGTCTCTAGCCAGCGACGATAGGTGGCGCATATACGTTTTTCCATTTCCCTCATCAGAAATCTGCGCGCAGAATGTATATATACAACCGTGTGTCACTATGCCAAAATTGCCTGCTACTACTTGGGCTGCTCATGCTGTAACTGCCTGAATCTGCTGTTGCTCTGTTACTATTATCGGTAGCCCGATACGTGGTTTACTTCGCAGAACATAAAGGCAGTAATAATTGAAAAAATGATTTGACGTATATATTAAAAATATTTTTTAAAAAATGAAAGTGGTATCTTCATTTAATTGCGCGGCGCAAGAATTTACTACATTATAGACACTCTGAACAATGCGGTAATTAATCAGTCATCCGAAAGTAAAAGAAAAAAGTTCACGTTGTGTTGAAATGACTATGCTATAACTGGACGCCATGTGCATTCATTTTATTTTTCACGCAACAGCAACTGTAATATAAATATAATGTATCCTGCTTACATCCAAACACAGAACCATTTCTTTCGATAACTAATGATAAAAACTTTCTTAGATCCATTTCCCACTTTTGTCATGCATATATACACGCCATTCACAAAGTTGAACGTTCTTTTCCGCAGAAAGAAGAATTCCCCTAAGCCTGTACTATTGCGATGATTAATGAACCGCTCGCTTTACGAAATTTCTGAAACCCCACAAAAGCTCACTTTCCTCATCCTTTTGAATACAAACTCAGCTCCTTATATATCCCCGCATATAATCCCAATATAGTAACGAATAACATTCAAAAAAATGTTTAACGCACACCGCAATAAAAAAAACACCGAATAAAAAATTCCTCAAACTCGAAAATCCACGCACGTCCATAAGCGCTTCCCCACACAATCATCGCAATAAACTCTCTCTCAAGAACGCACGAGTCTGTGGAAAACAAGACGCTGCAGTAGCGATAAAAACTTATACGAGCGCGCACGCAGCTTCCCATAAAAGTGCTCCACAAATTTATGCGGACGCGACTCCCCGCTAATATCATGCGCGGCTATATAGGTGCTCCGAAAAATTCCTCCGCGAGGAGCAGTGATGCAGCTTCGTCGGTCGGTCGATGACTTTTTCGCGAAGGTCGCAACGGGTTTCGCGCGCGCGCGCGGGCGCATATAAAGATTGCCGGTGTGCTGTGTCGAGCAAAAGGAAAAGGACGAAAAGGAGAGAGAGAGAGAGAGAGAGAGAGAGAGAAAGAGCAAAGGAGAAGAAAGGAATGGAAAGGAACTACGACGACGACGACGCGGAAAGAGGTTGCGCAGAGAGCTACCGAGAAATAAAGAGAGAGAAAATATACGTGAGTGTGATGTGTTCCTTTTGTTCGGCTTTTTAATCAAAATTTTACAATATAATAAAAGGAGAATATCGTGAGCTATATATATTTAGATTCCGCAATAACACGTATATATGTCGAAAAAGTGAGCTAAATTTCCGACTCTCCCTTTTGCATTCCTTCTCCATATACATACAACGCAGATCCGGCGCAATAATACTCGTATAAGTATGTATACCGCGTGCAGTGTATACTATATACGGGTAATTTTTCAATGCGCGCATATGCAGCGGCGCAATATCGAGAGCGGGTAACGCAAATCCTTGAGGCGCTATTCAAAGGTAGCTATATATACCCCGAGAGATGTAATGGTCGCGATAGGTGGCCAGTCTATTTTCCGAAAGGGCTGCTCTGCGGTGCGGCTCTCTTGGTTTTTATCTTATTACCACGTACTCGTCGTTTTTTTTTCGCTGTGGATGAGAGAAGAAAGAGAGCCGTTTGTATGCTGATTGTGCGGGTAGGAAATTTTTCGAGGAACGACGAGACTCGTCGTTTTAATTGCGGGGAATGGGATTGTGTGGTGCTGGTTAATGGCTTTCAATTACGCACCGGTTATATTTTTACGTGGGTGTAACGTGGACGCGATGCGGGTTTGGTATGTCGCGAATCCTCTTGTTCTCTGTTGTGCGGCTGTAGTCTAATGAAGGTTCTGGAATTTCATGTAGCTGTTTTGGAATTGTAGTTGGAATTTTGATTTCTTTTTTGTTATGGGTTTGAAAATACCGAGGAGGAGATTGTGTATAGATAGTATAATAGACAGTCATTAGTGTATATAGTAATGAAATTGTCTTGGAGGCTTGTGCATATTCGTATTTAATGACGAGGTATTATTTTACACGAGATTCTCTATCTGTTATATTCCTTATACAGAGTTGCAAAATCTTCGACTACGTACTATACAATCCTTCAACATGAAGAACGGCAAGTAAGAGTGAAAATCGATAGGTAATATTCTCTGTATCCACAATTTCTCCAATTCACGTAACAATCTTAATCCAACAATATATACGGAAAAAAACATCAGGTAATTAGCAACCGATAGCAAGAGAAATCAGATATATAATCGCACGATTTCAATTACACGAACAACATCAGTTTCACAATACCAGAAATTAAGTTTGTCCGGATAGATTCGATGAAAATAACCGCGAGAGTCTCTACGTGAAACAAGAGGCCGAGTCGAGAACACGTGCGAGCAAAAGGCGGAAATTCAATTTAATCTGCAACTAAGAGTCGCCGGTCTATATACGAGGATTATACTCTTAAAAAGAAACTTGGCCAACTTTGTTACGACTTTTCCGGTTCTCTATATCGCTTACCTACATTCGATGAAAATATACGGCGAACCCTTAAAAGTCGAGTTTAAGAATAGAAAGGGGAGAACTGCTTGGAATATCTAAGGATAACTTGACGCACCCCTATGTTGAGGCGTAAGTTATTTCGGATGGCCCTAGTCGTCGCCCTTCGTTGGAGTAGTGTATATCATATACATATTTATATACATATGTGCGTGCGGCTTTGATAAAAACGTCACCTGCATGTGTCGTGACATTGTATCAAATCTGTTTTTCGTTTGTGACAGGCTGACAGTTGATGAAAAAGCATTTTATAGGAGTGGTAATATAAAAATCCTTTTTTTTTCATCAAATGTCGCACATTCCCCTGAATATTTTCTCGAGTTATTTCCATAATCTAAAATTCCATCACGATTATCAATAAAGCATCGATAATACAAATCTAAAAGTATATATACCGGCAGTTTCACGGCATGAATTTATTATTAAGGGTAATTCTCTCGTATAATCCGGCAATTCAGCATAATGCATCCGACACGAGAAAAGCATTACGCCAAACTTGTCCGCACCTACATACTCCCGCTTCTAAAACAGCTGTGAAATTTCCTTCGAGATTCAAAAGATATAATTTAATCTTCGCACACCTGGAAATTTTCATGAAAAACAAAACTCGAGAAAAATATACCACTGATTTCCGATGACACGCCCTCGCGATATCAGCTCCAGTTATTTCCGGTCTAGACCTCCTGGCGCTTCCTATTTTCGTCGCTCATAAAAGATTCGCCAACCAGTCGATCGAATATACACGTGCCTTACTCGATGAAATTTTTACGCGGCCCTACACACATATATATATATGAGTTATATGTGAGAATTGGGGCTTCGAGAAGCAGATATTATCGGAATGGAATTACGTGACTCAATTTGTCTCGCGGCGAATATTGTTGTCCGTCGTGTCTACGTATGAGGGAGATTCTATCGGACGAAATTAAACGGTTTCACGTATTATACTCGGACCGTATACACTGTTTTAACTCGAGACAATGATTGCCAAAGTCTGCGGAGCATTGTGTCTGTTTCTGATTAGAATCAGGGATTATTTTTTAGAGCATGTTACCCTTGTGGTCTAGGTATGTCTATGCATTTTTACGAATTTGTATTCCAAATACTATACATACGCTTAGAGTTTGATGTTGTAAGGATTCGAGATGTTGAAACGAATAATATTTTGCTTGGAAACTGTCGTTAATGAACTTTGCACGAGTGCGAGTTAATTGCGTTTGTTCAAACCGTCGTAATAACAATGAAAACTAGCATGTGACATGCGAGCAAAAGTTTCAACGTCAAAGTAATACTTATTAAACTCATCATATGGGCAAATTATTCACACGTCCTTCCATAATTTTCCTAATATACTTAGCATAACAGAGAGACGAGCGAATTCAAAGAAAAGCCATATAACAAGCCCATTACGCGATATGTGCTACAAACAGTCGTCGTGAAGTTTCTTTGATTTTAAACGAGCGCGCGCCGAAACGTCTTATAACTTAATTACAGACTTTCGTTTTCTCTCTCTACCCGCTAATCCAAATGTTTAGAAAAACCTAATTTTAGCACGAAATTGCCGGCACTTTGTATATACCGCGCCTCTCGCATATACACATGCGAGTTTCTCCGATCGTTTTCGCCAGAGTATAATGGCTCTCTTTAGCTTTTTTTCGACAATTTATCTCCTGCTCGACGCTAATAAGCGAATTACCGCATGTGGCGAATCGAAAAAAAGACGCACCACTTCTTTAGAGATATATATATACCTATACGTATATAAGTATGTCGAATCTACTATTAAATTGCTACACACTCGACTTTCTTCGTTTTGCGTTTAAATAAATGATTCACAGAGAACGTCAGCAAAGCTATATCCAAAATTACGCAGGCAATTGCAAATAATCTCATGCGAATATAAATATACAGTCACCGCTGTGACTATATTCTGAACACACGATGTCGAAACCCATAAATTCCCGCAAATATTTTCCATTTTCCACCAAAGTAGCCTGCACTTATATACCTGTATCTATAATCGCAGCCGGCGCCTCTCGCCGCTGTTTACTCGAAATGACGAAAAACTCTCTGCTAGAGAGTCATTACAAGTATTTCCACAGCGTATAATTCTAGGTGTGTATATATACTGCATCATGGCTGTATATACTTTAGTTAAACGCTTTGTTCTCGCTCTACGCGCTCGCGAGAACGATAAAATTATTGAATTGTCATTGCCGATCTTTCCCAGGATCGGCTTTCATTAACACTATATGGTACTAGTATCTATACTATACTACACTGCTACACATTCGAACGAGAGATCCAGTCTATATAGAAAGCAGTAGTACCTGTATAGAGATCAGGGAATGCATTTTTTTCCTCTTCGACGCTCTGCGGCTATACGGCATTCTCTCGCAAAGGAAAAAGGCGCGGTGTACTATATGATGTATATACGGAGTGAGTGAGAGAGAGACAGAGACGCAACATTCCTGCGTTTGGCGAACTAATGACGCGACGGCGACTCGATCGAGTGTATATAGTAGCGCTGGCCTATTTTCTCTCCGATTAATTTCGTCATTATATACGCGCGCGCGACCTGCCGGCTCTTTCACATTTCTATATTCGACGCGCGACGTGTATCTCTTTCTCTTATAGTGTCTATATGTACATAGTGTAATGAATGGACGAGTCGCACGACTTTAATTGCGGGTCTCTATGGCGATGTGTGTACGTTTATAATGACACATGCAAATTGCGCGACCCGATGTAAACACAAGTGTAATTAGCGATTTTGCGGGCGATGTTTGAGGAGATACTTTTTTTTGCTGCTATTAACGGCTTTTTGATGAAAGTGAAAGCGCGCCGAAGAGAGGATGATTTTTTTGTTTTCGGAAGATCGAAAAATACCTTATCGTTATAAAGCGCTTGTGTATAGCATAGGGGCGTACTAATCGCGGTTCACATATAGCGAGGAGATAGGCGCGCCGAGAATACTTATATATTATTAACGGCGAGTGATTGAGCGGTTTTTCGCAACTTTGGTGCATGCGTTGAGAGTTAATTTGTTGGCTATATGACGTAGTGTTAAAAATCTTCTTGTGGATGGATGAAGCAGCGTGTTTTTTGTATCTAAAAAATGCCGGTACATAGATATATACGACGTGAGGTTATTAAGAGGCTTGTGTACATGTGTGAGCTAGTCTAATTATATTGTGGGCTCGATATATTGGATAACGATTATTTCTTACAAAACTGTGCAACCGGTCTTCTATTTTAATTGTGGAGAAATTTTCGTCGTTAGTTTTAGGTGATAAAGCTTTATATACCCGTAATAAAGTCTTTGAAAAATTAACTTTTATGAAGCAATACACCTCCTCTCTCTAAGTACATACATTCCTGATTGCGATTTCTAACATCGATCGAGCGTATAAACTTGATCTTGCAGCTAGTTTACATTTTCACTTCAAATAAACGCGAAAAGACTTACACGATTTTATCGTGTAGTACGTACGTCTTATCCGCAAAAGTCATTCGTTTCGGAGTTTATGTTCATGTGACTTTTGCAGCGTATTACAACTTTACGTTTAACCAAGTTTTCTCTTCTCGAGTGTACCTAAACTATGTGCGTTCTCCTTACTCCAATACCTCAAAAAAAAGAATATTCGAAGACGCCAAGCATCCCAGCAAAAAATAAAAAAAATTCTCTCCTCAGTGCCCCAAACCAATCTCTATAGCTCTCCTCCACAGTGTCTACGGCCCTGCCGTATACCCCCACTCCATGAGTCCCACGGCCTCGACGTGCCAAGGGGCCTTGCAGCTTTATAATACGCTCTCCTCACGGCTCTCTTGGGCCCGTGTCGAGTGAAAGTCCGGATTTTGCTTTCTACCTCTCTGCCGTTCGCCGCCGCCGCTGCTGCTGCAATACAGCACTGCTTCGAGAGAAGTCAGTTGGCGATCTGCTCTCTATCGGTGCGTAGACGGTATGCAGCAGCGGCTTAGACCGCCGCAGCTAACGCGCAGACATCATCTCCAGGAGACAAGCTTCCTCCATGCCCTGCGAGGCCGCTGCTACTGAGCGGAGGCCCAAGAGGAAGCGCAAGAAGCGGAAGAAGCGCCGGAAGATGCGACCGAGAGGAACGAATCTCATTAGTGCTTGAATTATTACTTTACTATCAGTTCATCCCTTACATATATATATACCTAATCTATATAGTGAGAGTGTGTATAGTTGTCTGAGAATATAATACAAAAAGTGCAGCAAGAATAATCCAGGAGGATAGTAATATGAGAGAGACACGTGGAAATACTCGGATCTTGCTGCTCGTCGTGTGTGCGACTCTTGTGGGGCTGTCGACCTGTCAGCGACAAGGTACGTCAAGCCGGATGTAATATTATATATCCACGACGATGAGTGTGTCTCGGCCTTCGATCTATCCCACTCCTTTTTTTTCGCAGTTATATATACGCGCTATATAATACGGGACTCGCGCTGGATTTTAATAAAACTTTTGCGCATATTTACGGAGCAGATTATTCGGCGCTCGGAATATTTCAATGTACGGGATAAACCTGCGGCAAAAGCGACAGGTTACTTCGAGACCGAGTGAGAGGCTGAACGTTATAATCCGGTTTTTCTGCGCCGGGATGTAAAGTACCTTGTTCTCTTCTGCGCTAAAATTAACGTTGCAGTAGTAAAATGTATATGTATAAGAAGCATCAGCTATACTTTGTTGAAAAACGTTAAACTGTTTATCTAATTTGCGATTACAGCATGAACCGCGGAGCAAAAAGAAAATCGCACCTTTTTTGATAATGTAACCGAACCGTTACTCTGCTGCGTAACGAGACTGCGTATATATATAGGTCGATCCGCAGCATAATCGCCGCGCAAAAAATTGGCCGTTGCGGCGGGCGCCGTACACATCATTCGCGTATTATATATGTGTTACGCCATACACACACACACACACACACACACACGCGTATAAAAGTTCTTAAATTACACTCACGGGAGCGAATTCGATTTTTCGCCGTAACTCGATATGTATTCCGCGGGTTTGCGTTAAACGTATATTTTTATACTTCGATACTATAGACAGCTGCGTAGTCGTCGTTAAAAATTAATAATCCGAAACTTGCCGACTATAAAGAAGTATATATAGACACAATAAAGTAGGGCAATTGTTTCCAGAGTCTGTGTAGACACAGACCAGTGCACATTTTCGGTTCTCTTTCTTGAGAGAGAGAGAGGGACCGTGGAATAAAGGATGAAATTATAACGCGCGGAGGCAATTTTCTCGCTCAAAGTCACGACGCGGATCTAGAAATGTTGTTAAACAGAATTAGATCAGTCGGACCACTCGTGTTCGGTCTATTTTCCAAGGAGCCGGAAAATACAGCAGTAAAGGTTTTACGACTTTTCCAAATCGTTAATTTATTCTCTCGACAAATTTATAATAGCGACGAATTCAATTTCCAGATTTTGAAAAAGAATACGATTTGAAAATCAAATAGAGTTTGCACAACGAGATTTACCTCACACTCTCTGATCGATTGTCTCCCTCTATATATAGTCTTACATAATACCATATATAGCATAGTATAGCCCAAAGACAAATTACAGCTCTCGCTCTATACGATAAAATATTGTAATCATATACACGATATATTCCATAAAATACACGCAAATCCGAGTGAAAGCAAACACACGATTCCTGTATATAATACGTTTTGTTAAATCATTCGTTAAAAAAATTTCGCAAGCTTTGGCACAATAATGCTTGCGCACGCGCGCAACACATTTTTCTCACTCGCATTGCTCAAGTCCATTGTGCTAAATAGTTCACGAAATTCACGCGATATGCAAGCGCGCGATGCCGCTATATAGTTTCATTATCATACGGCAGAGCTCGCGTTTGATTCGGTTATAGCGTCGGTATATATATAGCTGCGTATGTGGGTATATAATACACACACACACGAAAATTTCGTTTTAGAAAGTCCGGCTACCGCCGTTTGGGCTATTGAATAAGCGCTAGCTCGAAATCTAGATTGAAAGAGAGGTTGCAGTTTCATGGCTTTTTTCCTTTTTTAAAAGATAGACCGAAAAATGCTCGGCTTTTCGCGAGGAGGAAAAAGTCTCGCCGGCGGCTTTCTAATTTGACTATCTGCGTGTATAATAGTGTTGCGCACTTGGTATGTGTTCGATGCACCGCTATGATTACTGCCTTATTTCCAAACGTTTCAATTTGCGAGTTTCTAATTGTTTTCTCGTTAAGCTGCATCAGAGTACACAACGTGTCTTGCAAAAAATATAGTCCGCGAACAATTTATATATATACACAAATAGAGGACACACGTTTTCCAGTCGTCGTAATAAGCAGATCCGTTTTTCGTATAAATGGACATTTCGTAAGCATAACAGACTACTTTAAGTACTCGCGGCTCACGTAACGCGCATATTTTTTCGCGCTCGCGCACTCTCTGAGAAAAATACACGCGGATGAAGGTGGAGTGTGCGAGCTCTGGCACAGAATAAGCATAATACTTAACCAGCGGTGATAATGCGAAAATAACATTGCAATAATTTAGTTAATGACAATGCTTACAAAACTCAGGCTCTAATCGACCGGCATATCTATATACTCTCTCAATGTTTATCGTTGATTCCAGTGCGATAAGAACGTTATTCATAGCTTCGCTTTTACGTATTTTCTGTGATTTTATTAACAATCGAGCATATACAGACACTTTTGCTAATTTTATCTCGAACGATCTTCCGAGCCCTGATATTTAATTACGTGCATAAAATATAATACGTATACCATTATAATATATTTATCGACGGCATAACCAGTGCAATGTCACGTCTATAAGCATCGCTTCCTTTTTCCACATGCACTTGTGAAAGGCGGATGCCATAGTAGAGTATACACTTATTATAAGCGTTTTCAGCTCTCCTTCGCTTTCCTGGCCTTCATTTCTTCGCACAAAGATCGCGTTTGTGAATCGAACATTGTATGAAAATATATGCGGCAGTCGCTCATTGTTTCTTTTCACACCCTCTCTCGCCGCGTACTTATATACTTTCTCGCGAAATTGCTTTCGCGCCAACACTTGTAATTTCACGGAAAATTTGAATAAATAGATAATGCATCCGCCACGGTGAAATGAATTTGAAAATATATATTCGCTATAATAATGTATCGAGTTTGGACAGCTCGACTTTCACTCGATCCTTATCGCTCACATTCCATATACAAAGAAAAAAAGGAACTAATATATACACGTAAAAAAACCGAGCAGATGCATCACACGATTGTCCAATTTTTCACGCTGTAATACTCGTCTCGAATGCAAAGCGGTCCTGCGTTTCAGTTACGTAAACATCTTCGGGCGCGTTTTTTTTTACGTAAAGAACTATTTCGTTTACGGTTATACGCGCCGGTAAAATGTATCACGGAAAAATACATTCGAATCCACAGGTATACTTATAATTCGTAGTTGAAAAACATATGGCGACTGAATTGCGAGAGGAGAAAAAAACCCTTGATTGATGTACGCGTGCGTTTGTTTACGTGTATATCGAACGCGGAAGCGCAATAAAATCGCTCGTTTACGCGCGGGTTACGTAGTTTCGCTCTCTATCGTGATTGACCATAAAAGTACCGATCCGCTACGAAAAGCTGTGTCGCCGCTTATAGTGATGGTATAACTGTATTACACACTCAATTTTGCGAGATTTATATTATTATTCTAAAAGAGCGATTTGTATAATTTTCGCTATTTCGCAACAACAAACTTTGCGTTTTTATATACCCATATCGCGTGCGTTTTGAAACACCCAGTGCACATGCGTGGGATCACGTTTGAAAAAAAAGGCTCGACCTTGGCAATAAATTACATAGTGGAATATACTAATTCGAGTTAATTGCCACTCGAACAACCATAGTCTCGATACACTGTACACATTTCGTATAAAAAAAAAACAAGAACTTCCCATGAGTTGTAGCGCAATAAGAAAACCTCGCAACCTTTTTTTCCCACCATAGTCCAAAAACAACAACCATGATCCAAATTCCCTCTCGAAAAATAATCCAAAGACACTCTCGAGACTCATTACGCATCATGTGTGTGTGTGTCCCACACTGTTATAATACCCTTTGGATCCCCGACTATATACGTGCATAAAACGACAATAGGATCGCTTGTGCAATTGGCTCCTATAGGAGAGGAAAAGAGGAGAAAAAATCGCGGCGGTGAGTGCGAGAAGGAAAAGCGAGGGAGTATACTTATATACCGCGAGCCTTTCTTGGCGCATAGCTGATGTCGGAGAACGAAACAAAGGCTTGCGTGCGCGACGTATTATTCGACTCGTGGGTATATATGTGTGTGTTGTAGTATAGTAGCAGCCGCAACGGTATATTGCATGCGACGAAGCCTCCTTTTCTATATACACACGTGCGCGCGTGCACACACGTGAGTTATGTGCATAATGCGTGGAGTTTATATATATATACGTTGGAATTGATGGTCAGGATTTCTTCGGCATACCTATGTGCGAGCTGATATATAGATTGAAAGTCGAATTTTTTTTCTGGGTTAATGGGCTGTTGTTTTTGGCAGATCCTTGATTTATGGTATGTATACGGCGCTGGCAGCTTGTTTAGACGATGGTGTTTATTGAATTTTCGGTGTTGGGAGGATCGATGCATTTTTTATGTCGGATTTTAAGTATAGGTGCGAGAACGGCTGTTATACCGTAATTTACGGCTAATATTGACTTTTTACTTCTGTCGTAAAAGAGTATTATGTTAATTCAACTTTGCAAAAGTTTAAGAGAAACGCGTTTAATGAGCGCCTACATGTTATAACTGAATATTCATAATTGAATTCGCGTAGGATTCTAACGACATCACTGCAAATCATGAAAAAGTTTGAATAGAAATTCGAAGGAAATAAAAATGATATTTTTTTTTGAACGCAATAAAAGCCGTCTCATCTGAAACAATGTACCGTCTTACTCAATCCGTAGTTATTCATTATTCATCAAAGTGCATCCCATAACAATCACAATTGCACCACACTGTAGCTTCTTTTTATAACAAAACTAATATCAGCTGTATAGTATAATAACTTAATAACAGAATTAATTCGATTTAGATAATGCCTTGGCTCGAAGCTTAAAAGCCAATAATCGAAATGAGACATAATAAGCCGCGGAATCTTTTATGTATATTCTTTCCCAACGTCTCTCGGTTTTTTCTTTCGCGACGTGTGGGTACAGTGACGCGATCACTATATATATACATATGTGCAGCTAGTTAACGGGACACTGCGAGCACGGGTTGATGAACGAAATTAATAATTGATACGGCCTGCAGTTGCGGCTAACCGCTGAGCGTTATTATTATGAAAGAGATCATTCTAATGACTGATCGACTACCGAGTTTCCCGTACGTGAGTGCAGTATATTAGACTCCAAGTATATAGACCCGACTGGAAAACGGTTAATGTTTTTTTAACGCCTTTTCGAAGAATTCGATGATGTATTAGTGTAATGTTGTAACAGACCGATTTCGTAAAACACGTTTTATAATGCAATAGACTTTATTCAAAACTAGCAAATATATAAAAACATTCAAAACCAATAGAGTATAAAGTAACCAAAAGAGTACAAAAAGACTCATCGCGCAACATGATGTAAGATCACACGAAAAAAGTGGTGTACTACAATCCAGAGGAATCTCGGTGTAAAAAAAAACCCGCCTTCCAAGAATGATTCCGCGTTTCATCTCGGAAGAGCTGCACCAATATATATATATAGTCGGGTCGAAGATCAAAGCCTCACACGCGTCATCCGCCAAGTAATTCCGACCTTTTTCCTACTTGGTTGCATGTACCGCTACCGAATGTCTCTTTCATCTATTATATCTATATATACTACTGCAGCTAGAGTCCACCTACGGGTCGGCGATGAATCAGCAGTAGCGTTGGGCAATGGACGTCGAGGCTGAGGATAATAATGCTGTGCGCTCAAGAACGCAGAAACGCCGATAATCAAGTCATTAAGGCCAATTAAACGATAAAGCGCGGCTACCGTTATGTATGTGTGTTTGTATACTGGAGAACGATTTCATGCTCTCTGCAGTGCGTTTATTGCGAACCGGATGCGATATTTATTGTTGCTATAGTGTTTGGGTTTGGTTGACAAGGGCTTCTTATCTGTTTTGTTTAGCCACTGATATGGTAGTGATAATTTATTGCAAATGAGTTTACGATTTTATCGCTAGAGAAAAAATATACGAGGATTGAAATAAGAAAGCATTTCTCTGTGAAATTATATAGGTGTCCAATAAATCGCAATGACTCGCTCGCGTATCACGTCCCTGTCGAAGCTTTCTGATTCTGACATTCCGGCAAAAAAAGGGTCGTCTGAGACGTGAGAAAAATTTTCACGCGTCTACGGCAGCGAATGTTTTATTCAAAAGGGTATTGTGAAAAGGGTCAGCTCCATTATAAATCGCTCTTGCGTATTATTACACCTGTACTTCATCTATTATATTTTTCAAATATAAATAATATACTTCGCGATGGTCGAGCTTAGTTTCACCGCATGTCGCAGCGCCGTCAATACGATAATAACTCAAAAAGTTTCCGGCCGATTGCGCGTACCTGACTACTCCTCCGGTACGTTCTCGAAATAACCGGGACTTATTGTGCTCTCGGACTCGGCAATGAACGACGACGGCATTATCTAATTTCAGCCGAATAATTGAGATTCCATTTGCGTAAACTGCGCCAAAGCTCGCAAAAAACACAACCGACTATATTATACTTGCTCCGGTTTCTTTTTTCACGTATATTATCGTATCCGGTCGTCGAAATTCGGTATATAATACACCTGTTATTAACGCCTATACCTTACGTCATGCGCGAAACTAAAAAAAGTTGCGGTTCACCTCAAAATTTCCTAATACAGGTACTCTTAAAATATGAATTAGAAAATCATAAAATAAATACCTTTGCAGTCGTAGATGCGCAACAGCAGGCAGCCTACAACTCCGGTCCACGCTACTACAATGAGCCCCAGCAAGTTCAAACCATCAGCGAATCTCGTCAATTACAGTCTGAAACGGTTGAATACTACGACGACGAGTACTACGACGACGAGTCTACTGCTGATGATGAGGAGGTAGCACCAGCTAAGCCTGTGGCACCAGTAGCGGAGGTTGTCGTCTCCTCGCGTGAGCCCAAGACTGATAAGGAGAGCAGTAGTAATGCGACGCAGCAGCATCAGCTCTACGAGGACTCGTACTATTATGACGACGATTACGAAGAGCCGAAGGGAGAGGAGCAGCAGGAAGATGAGAAGGTGGGTTTACGAGGGGAGAGTCTATCTTGTCCTGGTCTTTATGGTTGACGGAGGGTTGATGCTTGGGAGCGATGTCGTGATTTATGGCTTGGAGAGAAGAGACGATGCTTTTCACAGGGGTATTGAGTCTGTTAATTGAGTTTCGTCTTAACGAGACGGTCGAACGGGGGGGATTTGCTTTAGAGTGTATTGTTGGAAGGGTGAGCTTGGGATTTTAAGACTTTGTTTATTGATCGCTGTTGTTAGGTTTTTTTTTTCTTTTGAAAGGTAATGTATAGGTAAACGATTCGTTAAGTAGGTAAAAAAGGTTTTCCGAAAATTGAAGCGTGCTATATGATTTTTTTGCCCTACATTTTAGCGCTGTGGACATAATGAGTCTAATTACTAGGCCATAATAATATTTATAAATTGTTTCTAACTTTTTCAAAGCGCGCTTTTCGTCTCAAAATAAGAACATTGTTTTCTATTTTTCGTTATTAGCGGGAACCGTGTCGCGACTGACATTGAGAAACACTTTACTGTTATTATGAATCTTTTTTCGAACCAAGCTAATTTAAAAAAAAAAAAAAATTGTCTCCGCTCGTATACATATGTGATTTGAAAAACTGCACCTGTTAAAGTGGGTAACAAAATTCCTTTGTGACTTGTCGGATATACGTAATTAGGAAAATTATTTCAAGCAAAAGTAAATTATGATTCACTTGCGGGCGCTGCGTTGTTATAGAAAATTCCGCGAAAAACTATACGAGCCTACATTAAGAAAAATCGTTCGTGCTCCACCGCATACGTTAATTATATAGATTTTAACTTGCCATCAGTATACTGACCTATTTGTAACATACCACACAATATACTCGCAGTTTAAAAACACATCCTTCCTTTTTTTCTTTTTAAAATTCAATATAAAAACGCAACAATGCAGCGCTCCGCGAAACGCTCGAACAATCATATCCTTTCGCTTTAATGAAGTCTTCTCAACCGATAGGAGAAACAAATAATACAATAAAAACTATACGTCTTCACGCTCGACCACAGCCATCTCGATATCTATCTCTCTTGCGCAACCCCTTCACATAACGTATATTCAATTAAAATTTCCAAGCACCTTATATCGCTCTCGTTACAGGCCACTACAGCAAGCGATACTACTAGTAGTAGTAGTAGTCCAGCACCAATAGAAGCCTCATCGAGCGAGGAGCCGGAAGAACCGATCAATCGGCCGGTCGGCCATGACGAGAAGCCGGAAGAGCCGTCCAGCAGCAGCAGCAGCACTACTACTACTACCACGACGATTTCACCGGAACCTATGCCAGAGGAGAAAGTCGAGGAGCAGGAGAAAAACGAAGAATCGATCCTCATCGGCGAAGCGATCGTCTCCGTCGTGACGACCAAGAGCGTCGTCAACGGGACCTTCTCTGTACCGGACACCACGACGATTCTGCCACCCACTACGACTATGGAAAAAGAGGTGGTAGTCGAGTCCACGCTTAGTCCGAGCACGAGCACAAGTAGCACTACTACTACTACTACTGATGGTGAGAGTTAGACTCGTTTTTCTTAACGGCGAGATGATGATTTGCGCTCGTTATACGCCTGATGATTTTATGCGCAGACGCTCTCTCGCCAACCGGTCGGAATATCGACTGCTAAACGGATCTCATTTTGTGTAATTAGTCTCTGTTTATAAACGCGCGCTTTTTGTTATTTCAATCGCGGAAAATACTCTATAATTTCTGGTATTATTATTACGAGGTATAACGTTATGTTATTGTATATAATCGTGCTTTTATTACGAGGAAGATAGTCTGTGCGGATATATATATACCTATATACTATTTATCGACGTTTCAATTAATACCCGACGCTCTCGCGACCCCTTTCAGCCTCCCAATAATAGACCCTTATGAATAATAGAGTCCCGAACAAACAGTCTCAGCGCCGCGTGCGAGCTCGATGAAAAAGTAATATCTCTCGGTCTACCGACTAATAAAGGCTATCCGCACGTATCATATATACCCTTATACGGGCAATCTCACATTTTGCTATGCTTTCAATGTACGAAAATAAAATAAAATTATTGAATTTAGCACCAGAAACGACGAGCTCGACGACAACCGAGTTCACTCCTTCGTCTACTATTCAGGCCTCTGTACAAACCGGCCGAAGCGTCTCCGGAGCACGTTTCCTACCCTTCCCTTCGGTCCAGGACAAGCCCGAGCAGCTCGACTCTACGGAGAGCATAATCGACAAACTCGACAGAGTGCAATCCGAGCTCTCCAGTGGATTCCTCGCGAACGGCCGGTAAGTTACGTTACATGTATATATACATTGCACATTTTATCGCCTGGTATTTATACCTTACGCGCATCTCTCCGCGAGCCTACCGATGTTTATTATACGCGGAAAAAGGCGAACGTTTTTGCACCTGCTGTTTCACAGGGCTATGATTAAGTTATCTTTACGAGCTATGGGTATTTATTTTTTTTTAAGAGAGAGAAAGGAGGTTCTCGACCTCTTGGGTGTTTAATGATTGTAATCGAGCTGCTGAATTTTTATTCTTTGTTTGGTTGCGGGTGTAATTTGCTTTGGGAAACCAAAATTGACCTATTTTTTTAGTGGGGACATGTACAGTATTACTCGAAAATAGTTTTGTTTCGAGTAATATTACTCGTGCCATCTGTCTATGCAAAGTATACTCAAAGCGCTAGTTAAAGGATGATTAAGCACGTAGTTAATATTTATGAGTGGATACGAGGGGGAATAATCGCGGCTATGATTTGTTTTCCGTTGTTTAGGCCGCGACTCATACATAAATTATGCAATAATAACCGCATGTATATTGAACGAGTTGATTAAAAAATCTCGTATTCCTTCATTCGGGGTAGATACTAGGTCAAAGAACCGTTATTTGTTTTCGTTCATATTATGCATCACGAGTTTATTGGTAAAATCGATTCGTTATTTTAATTGCCGGCCATCATATAGTCCTGCATTATTAATATCGAAATAAAAGAAGCAATCAAAATGAATATTGAATCCCATCAAGTTCACCACAAAAATAAAACGCAATATTTTCCTTCCAAGCTTCGTCCCACGTCGCTACAACAAGAAGCCTTTCTCGATAACTTCCCTCACTCTACCCACGACGTCAACAACTCTCGCCCCCACGTCACCGGCTATCGCTCCGGAGCCCATCACCAGCATCACGAAGCGTCCACGTATCCAAACAACTTTGGAAGACGTCTCGGCTTTTCTACCTAAAGACTTTCCCAAAAGCGGTGGTTACCGCACGAGCACAACCGCAGCTCCGTTAACCAAACGTCCCAAGATCCAAACGACTCTCGACGACGTCGAAGCTTTCCTGCCCAAGGATTTCCCTAAAGGAGGTAGTTACAGGACTAGCACCGCTGCTCCGAGTACGAAGAGGCCGAAGATCCAGACGACGTTGGATGATGTCGAAGGATTTTTACCGAAGGACTTCCCGAAGAGTGGATACAGGGGTGGCTTCAAGAGACCGTCGTATAAGACTTCTACGACTGCCAGTACCTCGACGACCACCACGACGCAGACTGTAGCTGCTTCGTCGACTGAAAAGAGCACTGCGAGTACTGCGAAGAAAGCTCTGACGACTATTGAGAATATCAGTGCTTTCTTGCCTCCGGGTGAGTTTTACTTTGCAGTGTGTTTTGTTCAAGTTGTATTGGAATGTTTGTGGAAGTATGCGCATTATTCGAGAGTTCAAGCATGTAATATCCAGTGGAAATATTGATCGTGTGTTGACGAAACGCGTAGTCTTGGAGTGACGGAATCTCTTGATGGAAAAAGTTTTGAAAATATTTGAAAAGGCTCGCACTCGTATAGGTATATGAAAGTTGCACATGCATTCAATAAGACGATGAATAACAACCTTGCCATCATCATGTGTATACAATACCTTTGAATATTAGTTTCTCTAGTCTCTCGTGATAACGATTGTGCAAGCATTACATTCTGTAATGATCGATCAATCCGAAGATAATGTGTCACATATCTCGATGTCTTTATGAGCTGATAAAAATCACCTGTCATCATTTTTAAAAAGTCTATTATAATCTAATACTACATAATGATGAAGCTAAAAGGTTTCCGATGTGATTACTCGAACGCAAACTTTCATATATCTTCGTAATTTTACAGTCCATTAGCTTCCAGCGAATCAGGTACAATCGAGCATTATATTTTCATAAAATCAATATAAGCCTTTCTCGGTATGATTGCAGGCTACAAGCTGAAGAAAGAAGACGCGACGACGGAAAAGTCCGTGGTCTTGAGCGAAATATTAGCGAAAACTAAGCTCACCGAGCCGAAAGAGGCTTCGGCAGTTTCACCATCGACGACCGAGCGAAGTAAATCCATTCAAGATCTGTTTGCGAAATCTGCAGTCGACATTTCTGCCCTTCTACCTCCAGGCTATAAACCAGGTAAATATATATAATACAGCGAAATTGTTTCGTTCGTTGCGGTATATGCATATACTGTATACTTTTATTGTTCTGCAGCGAAAATCGATATTACGCGAGAACATTAGAAACAATGATATTTGCAAGTAACGAGACTTTCTCATTTGTATGCAACAATTTTATACTCTGTCATGGTTCTCGTTATAGTAGGAGAGTTCGAGGTCTTCATCTTGTAACTATCAGTGTCTGACAATCATTGCGCTGTCCATTAATTTCGCTATATAAACTAGAGATTTATGACATTCTGTATTATTTATTGCAGATGCTAATAGTCCAAAGTCAAGCACTACTGCCAAACCAGCTGTAATTCCGATAGAGGATCTTCTTGTAAAATCTGCCGTCGATGTCTCTGCACTTTTGCCCCCTGGATTCAAGCCAGGTATAAAAAACATATAAAGAAAATTTAGTATAAAAGAAATCTCGCAGTCACATCAGCGATCGATTCGAGCATTTATCCAACTAATCAAAAATACATCCTAAAAATAGAAAACGAAATCGCCAAGGCACTCCTTTCTCCTCCCAAGCATAAAAACATTCTTCCAAGCCCATCAACTTTATAATATGCCTCATCAGCACCTTTCACCGCGCGCGCGCGAAAAACGACATCGACCTTTCCACATCAGTATTATATCTCAGTAAAAACTTATACACGCACTAATCATAAAAATCCACCGCAGACTCCAGCAGCAACTCGAGCGACCCGGTGAAGGATTTACTCTCCAAGTCGAACGTGGACCTGTCAGCTTTGTTGCCACCGGGCTTCGGTAAAAACTCAGCGACTCAGCAGTCGACGACGACAGCAAAAAGCAACGACGGCTCTTTCAAACTCGTCTTTCCGAGCAGACCAGGTGGAAGAAAGCCCATAAGCGGTCACAAGTTAACTACGCCTTCGAGCGTTAGATCTGGTGGCGGAGAAACACCTGCACCGAAGATTCAGAAAGGATGGCCCATAAGGTTGGCTTTTTATCTCGTTTTACTTTAACTCGAGATTTCAATTTAGTTTCTTTGTTGCGGACTGTGATCGTAAAGAGTCTCGTTGTTTGCGTGCATTGATGGCGATTCGATGTAGCGCGTAAAAAAAATGTTGGCATTATGAGAGTAGGCTACTGTACGTTAACGTTTATGTATCGAATTGCAGTTAAACGGTAGGCGGAAAAGCTTTTCCAGAGGAGGAAGTGCGCGCTTGTCGCGGCTGGTTTAATGACTCCATTGCAGCGATTTTATGGTTGCCGTAAAAAAGTGCAGAAGTCGAAGAAAGCCATCACTGTTCTATTATTATATTTGTATTTGCATATTGAAGTGCATGTTGGCATGCTTTTTTTTCGTGTCTCTTGAAAATTATTTGGAGAACGTTATTTTAAACACGTCTCGACCACGACATAATCTTTTGATTATATAAGAGAGAAATTCTCTTTCATTGTAAAAAAATGATTGTTTTTTTTTTATTATTCTTTTCTATTTTTACTCTGCTTTTCTGGGTTTTTTTTGCTTCTGGTTTCCATTCAAAACTAATCGTTTTTGTAATTACGCCAGGTAAATTGCACCTCAGGCAGTTATAGCATGTTTTGGCACACCGACTGCACTTCCCTATACATCCATACTCCCTCGTTTCATAATCCAATTTCTATTTTTCAGAGCAACGACGGAGTTCACCGGTTGGCCGACCTCCTCGACGACTCCGATTTCGATAGAGAAGCTTCTGGAGGCCGCACGAACGGCGACCGTTTCCTCGATAAACGCTTCAGTGGTACCGACGACGAGCGAAATCTCGAGCACCTCGTCGACGACGACCACTACAACGACGACGGTCAGACCGACGACACCGGGCATGTGCGATGAAGAGTGCGAGGTCGCCGGTACGATCAAAATCGTCGAGAACGCCACGTGGGTTCCAGAGTTGCTCGATCGTAATACTCGAGAGTGGCAGGATTTGGCCGAGGAGATCGAGAGAGAGGTTCGTTTAAATTTTATCTTGTCGTTTCTAATATTTTTAAATATAAAAACTAATGAGTTTGTGGTTTTGTAGATGAATCTGGTGTTTGCGAAATCGCCAGTTTTGAGGAAGTGGTTCCGCAATATTCGCATCGACTCCTTCAGTCAAGGCAGTGTCCTCGTGGACTACTTCGTGGAACTCGCCGACTTGAAGGAGAGGATAAATACTCAGCAATTGAAAGTCATTTTCCATGACTCGTTAAGGACTTTCGATTTCGACAACCCTATGGAAGCTAGCCCGAAAGGACCAATGAAACTTGGCAAGTTTATCATTGATCCGAAATCGACTGATTTTGTTGGTGAGTTGGAAATGTGTTTGCTGAATTACGCAGAATCAATTATTTTGAAAGAGAAGGTTTTAAAATCCTTATAATATTTTGCAGTAATACCAAGAGTAGCCGCGCCAAAAATGCTCGAAGACGAAAATAGGCTGATTCCACAGTGGGCCATTGCTGTGATTGTGATCGGTGTCGGTGGACTGCTTTTCATTATTGTCTTCGGAGTGTCGGTTGTAAGTGACTTACAACTTTATATTTGAAAGTTACAATTTTCGTGCCAGCGCGATACCGGATTTAATCTACTTAACGTCTAATCGAATCGCGGAGTAATCTACTTATCGCAAGTAGTAACTTCCGAGGTGTGCAAGACCGGTGTGTAAATGTATTTTGTACGAGTTTATAATTTAAAATACTGCGCAACAGTTATATAGTTACAAAAAAAATGTAAAGCAATTCATCTTAATAATGATCCAATACCGGTAAAAGCTACGAAAATTCCAATTTTTCACACATCCCTCTCGCGTGACTTTCGCTATTTGTGTATTTACGAGCCGCGTGCACTGTTTCATCACGCGCTATTATAACTCTCTATGGACGAACTCATTTGTAAAAAAATAAACGACTTCCAGCTGGTGAACCGTCAGCACGGCTCGAAGCTGAAGCCCTCGATCACTGCCATGTACGAGGAGGAAGTGTCAAAGAATGTGATGAGCCATGCCGCGCCTCCAAGCAGGCCGGCCAGCGAGTATCAAAAGAACGACAGTCAAACGATGTGGAACGACGCCGGTTGGCAAGACAAACCCTTCGAGTCGACTTCTCACAAGGTATTACGCAAGCGTATACATAAGTTTTTATTGGCTTAGTTTTTCTTGAACGGCTTGAGGAGAAAGTCGATTGAAATCGATCTATTTTTCTTTCTTGATAATTAACTGGACTCTTTAGTTCGATGATATTTTGGTATTTTGACTGATGCGACGTTGATGATTTGCAGATTTTGGTCGACGGACTGCCGTACGAGAGGAAGTACAATCCTTATGACAGCTGGAAATCTGAGTGGAATGGATATTACTACCCACCGACGCAAGCCAGTGGTTCAAATTACTCACGCCATCGTCCCGACTACGACATAAACTTTTAGTAACATAAGAGAGAAATTTTTTTTACTGTAAAAAAATTATTGTTTTTTATTTTTACTTGGGTTCTCTGTTTTCTTCTGGTTTTCAGTCAAAACTAATCATCAGTTTTGTGTAATTATACGTTCTTTTATTAACCAGAGTTCCTTTAAGCTAAATTTGTACATAATTTGAAAAGCTTAAATTGTTAGCAACAATAATTTATATGATTTCATTAAATCTTTTTATTATAAAAACAGTCTTTTTCATTTGGCTTCTTAAAGCTTATCGTGTCAACATGTAACAAGTATTTACAGGTATTTGTGTATATACAATTTCGGTGCAGGAATCACGTAACTTTTTCGAAAAACGAAAGAAAATTATCCCAATTGAGATCGTTTTGGCTCATAGGATGGGCATGACGTTTAACCATAGCAAGAACTTTTTGGTATAGGAAAGATTGTCTGAAAACAAAATTGATTAATGTTGAATCATTGTTATTTCTTTTATAAAATAGTTAAATATCGTACCTGTTTGCAGGTTTGCAAATGGATAAGTGGTCTTGTGGTATTTCGAAAAATTCGCCTACACCTGGATCTAAAATATTTTATGTTTACAGTTTCAGAATTAAAATGTTCTTTAAACTAGGAATAAAGTATTTTTTAATATTAAATTTACCTGCGGAGCTAGGATTTACGAATCTGAAAGGAACTTTTAAAGCAGTTACGCGGGTTGGTTTCGTTTCTCCAAAGCTAATTATTTCAATGTCATGTTCTTGGAGCATTTTCAAAAAGTCGTTGTGAAGCTGTAGTAAATTAGGCGATTCTGGTAACATAAAAGTTTTAATTATCTAATTGCGAATGATTATTAAGCAAACTGTTTATCACAGTACACTTACGTTCTCGAAGTTCTTGTACTTCTACAGACGGCCAAACTAACATTTGCGTAGTTTGATTCAATGCAGCAACGTGAGATCCTCTGTGTGGTGTACTGTAAAAAACGATTCCTTTTGTGTTACGAACGAGATTGTCTTTATCGCCATTTTTCCACTCTAAAAAATCAGATATAATTTAATGAATTAAAACATATTACATGTACATACGTAATTGTAATTGTAATAAATCACCTTCAACGAGTAGTTGTTTCACAAGAAGTCCACCCATTGAATGACAAGCCCAGACAATTGAGCGTTTGCCCACACCAGCCATCACAAGTTTCCTCGTAAATTCACTGCTTCGTTCTTTAATTGTGCTCCTGCAAAAATTAAAATCGGTAATTATTAATTGCAAGAATAATGAAGCAAGATATTTATAGTTAAATAGCTACCTAACGCCTTCAATTGGGCATAATGGAGTCCACATAGAAAGATTTGTATTATAATTAATTCCAATAATTCGTAAATTTGGCACATCTTTCGGTAACCAGTCTTTCGGCCAGCACAGTGTCCGTGATATACAGTCTTTCTCACTTTGCTGCATACAATGGTCATCACTGTTTGAAATTTATTTTAAAATATATTGCATCAAATTTAAATAACAAAATCTGCAGAAGAAATACGTACCCTCCACAAAAAAATGGTCCCATAGCTTTATTGTTCATGTTCACTGGACAGTCATGCAATATGACTTCATAATCATAACCGAGTCGTTGCCATTCTCGAACTTCTAAGTCTCGCGCTAAATCTTTTAAAAATTCTGAAGGATGATCATCTACAATTGCTCTTAAGCTCACTTCCTTGTCTTTAGATACTAGAAATATAAATCAAAAATTGTAATTTTGAAATTGACCATTGTTTAAAATATCCGTGCTTATAAACTCACCGGGTACAGGTACAGAAGTATCAATATCTCGTTGACGCCAAGTAACAAATACGCCACCAAGTAAACCATGTATAAAAATAACATCTAACTTCTTTTTAAAGTCGACTCTATGTAAAGGGTAGAGAGGATAAATTCTTTGAGGATACTTTTCATCTTCGTTATCGTCAAAATCAAGATTCGCAAGAGCTCTGCTTGCTGGAGCTGCTAGACGAATATCATTGTGGCGCGACCACGATGCTAAAATTCCGATCCAGCCTGTAAAAAGTGTATGATGAATTAATACTTAAAATTGTGCATTGAAATAAGCTATTATCCAAATATACTAATGAATTACCGGATCTAAATATATCTTCTAAATACTCTGGATGTAAAGAAAGATTTGACAGTATCTTAGCAATCAATGAGCATATGTCAACATTATCACCCACAAGTTTGTAAACATTCATTAGAATTTGTAGACCACCTACATCAGCTACATCTAATGATACGAAATATTTTGAATGAGTTTTGTGTTACAAAAATTACAATGAAAGCTAATCTTAGCAGCTTATGCACCTTTGCTATGCTCTTCTAAAGAAGAATGATGATGAACAGCATGAACACAGTTTAGTAAGAAATGCTGATCCCAGACTATGGGTGGAGGTACAGACACTCCAACACTAGTTAAGTCATGTTCAAAAAATGTAGCATCCTACAAAAATGTTATTGTTAGTTTTTTTATATGGATGAATTAGATTGTCAAATAAATCATTTTAAGGAAATGAAAAACATCTTACACGGTGAGATCCTTGAAATTTTTTATGTAAAAATTGCAAAAGGCATGGGTGGCATCCTCCACAAAGTGCATTCAGTTTGGTCAGCAGGTTGTGAAGTTTGTCAACAATTTCATAAAGTTTATATTGTTCATAAAAATATGGTGGGTTCAAAAAAAATCTTAAATCTGTCTTGGGTAACCTTGCCAGAGCAACAGCAGTTTTAGCATCTAACATTTGAGCAATCTGTCGATAATGCCAATCTGTAAATTGAATAATTTGTTACTGCACAGTATTAAATATAATTGTGATAATTTATATTAAACCTTGAATACCTTTTAAATGTTTTAAGGAACTAAGAGAATATATAGCTTTCCTTCTCTCTGTTTTGTCTCCTGTGCGAGCTAATTGAAAGAGTCGAAAGGCTAGATTGCGGTTCACAGACTTCCACCATTTGGTAACTACGTAGGATAAATTCTTCGGTTTCTCTTTGAGGGATGAATGCAAATCACTTTCATGGCTAAACATAAAAATATCTGAAACACAAAGAATTAAATATCACATAGAATCTATTTGTATCCACGCACGCAGCATTATATTTACCTTTGAGTCGAGGATCATCGATGTAAATATACTGAGCTTGTTTATGCTCTAATTCAAGAATATTCGTTGGCACAACAGAATTTAGCAACACCGAGGTTTGTCTCACTTGATACAGAAGCCAGCAACCACTATTATAAACAATAACACATTGTTAATACATACTTATCTCGATATAATGCATTATCACAATATACATTTCAATGACAACATTCTAACCTACAAAACGTACAGTCAACGAAACTACATTTAAATGTGTGATAAATTACCTGACAACAACCATGCATATTCCTGACGTTTTTAAGTAGTAAATAGCCTTCTTATAATAATTTCGAATTATCATTTTGTCGAAAGATCCCGACGTTTTAATTTACGATTTAACGCACAGTGAAATGACGTCTATCTGGTTCCTCCATCGTCTCCCGAGTTATCTGATGTATGTTAATGATAAATTTAGCAGGTACGTGCACAATAATCAGGTGCTAAATTTTGACACGAGATCTAATTATTTTTGTTCTATATAGTTCAATGCATAGACGGCATAGCTATTTTGTACACATCTTTTTTCGAGGCTGAAAATCATTTATTTACATTCTGAACCCCACTATACACGACACACTGTTACTGTCAGATCTCTCGCGATTAACAAACCAAATCACACCGAATCTAGAAAAATGTTTAATCTAAATTGATTATATATTCTAAAACATCTATGCATATTTTCACACCTAAAAAACATCGAAATACAAAAATTTACCAAACAAAAACGCCAAATACCGTCAACCCGAATTGAAACTTCCCGCCATGCCATCTTTATCGTCTGCTGCACAACTTCCGCTGCATGCTCGCGCAGCCAAAAACGGCGGAAGTCGTCTCGCAGACATTTTGACAACGTACAGCGCGACTGCCGCATCGCGCGCGCTCACTCTCTCTCTCTCTCTCTGGTCTCTCTCAATATATTTCCCAATATAGTGCAGTCTCAACGCAACGGCAAGTGTGTGGGTGCGCAGTGCGGCTAGTGCGATTGTAGGACAGAGAGGACGTGTTTGTCGAGTCTCCCGTGGAGACGAAGAGACGCGCGTCTACGCGGATAAGCCTCGACTCCAAAAAGAAGCTGAACAGAAGTGTATTCGTGTGTTCATCTGGTAGTGATCGAGGCCATTATCAGAAAAGAAAGCGAGTCGCAAGGTCGTCAACGTTACAGCTGCAGGCATGGGACGCAAGAAGAAGAAGCAGTCAAGGCCCTGGTGCTGGTATCCTTTGCCAAAAAGAAAACGCTAGCTATATGTACATCGGGAACGAGAACAAGTGCGTGTCCTTTAGTTCTTAGAGTCACGAATTTACGTAACGGTATATAGGTACATATACTCGGTGTATTCAGGAAAGAGTCGGAGTATAGTCTCTCGAAGCCACGCGTGTCGCGCATTTTTATCAACCTCTTCTTCCTTCTCTTCTTCTATCTGTCCTGTCTCTTTTTATTATACACGCCCGTCGCGTGTTTTTCTCTCTGTTCGAGCATCGGCGCATCACCTTTTACGACGCTCGACTCGGGGGAAAAAAGCAGCGGCGCGCCAGTGTATCTCTCTCTCCGGAAAATCGATTTTCTCTATTCTCTGCTGCGCGAGGGTGTACGGGAGGAGGAGGAGGGAATGCAGACTTTTTCGCCTTTATTTTTAGGAGCCATCGGCTCGATGCGGAGACTCGATGATGCCGTCAGCTTTCGAGATGTAAATAAACATATTGCTTCGTAGAGTGAAAGGACGCTCGATGTGGACTATTGTTTTCTCTTTCTCTTGGGCTGGGGAATGAATGTTTAACGAGGATGGGACTGGGTTCATTGCTGGTTGCGTATGAATCATGGATGGATGGTTCAAATGCATGCATCGATGATAATGATTGGTAAATTGTCGGGAGGAGTACTTTGCATTACTTGCCTGTTGTTGACCTACCATATCTCTGAGAGGCTGATTCGATAATGAGGAATTTATCATTTTTTTGATACTGTTATATCTATTCCGGTAACAGCTGTGTCTATAAATTGGGTTTTATGGAAAATTGCATGTAGATTTGGGTCGACTGAGAATTCAGACAACTGCTTGCTCAATTTTTTAGGCAATCGTGCAATATTACAAAATAGGTCACGCTTATTGGACATTCAGTAACTTGATTGCTCGAGTTTCTATTAGAGTGGTAGATAACCTTTAACATTTTTGTTCGTAAAACAACTTTCAAATCTAATGTTGGATTGTAAAGTTACTTTGATTTTTAAGGACCTATCAATATTGGAGCAAATTTGCATATTTCGAAAAGTTATATATTTCCTTAACAGAGTGTAATGTAGGTATTGCAACAGAGAATTTGATGACGAAAAGATTTTGATCCAGCATCAAAAAGCAAAACATTTCAAATGTCACATTTGTCATAAGAAGCTTTATACGGGTCCAGGCTTAAGCATACATTGTATGCAGGTATGTTAGAATGACGAATAAACATGAATTGTGTTCAGTTATCAAAATATTATATATTTAGCTTGTATATTAATAATTAAAACTTCTTTTTCAGGTTCACAAAGAGACAATAGATAAGGTTCCAAACTCACTCCCAAACCGAAGTAATATAGAAATAGAAATCTATGGCATGGAAGGAATTCCAGCCAATGATTTGAAGGAACATGAAAGACAGAGGAATGGAGGTCGACCAGGATCTCCAAGCTCTGGCGAAGATGAGCCAGCGCCAAAGAAGAATAAACCAGAAGGTTTATTGGGTTCTGCTCCTGGAGCATTAGGTAGTTCAAACATGATGTCACATGGAATGCAAGGACATCCTGGAATGTCCATGGGTCAATATCCTCCATCTATGCATCATATGATGGGACCCATGGGACCATACATGAATCCTGGGTAAATATCTATTATCCTAAAGTCTAATTATTGAACACCACTTAATTACTATCATCTGCTTCAACAGCATGGTACCAGGAATGCATGGTATGCCGCCTGGTATGCCGCCAGTAAGTGGAGCGTCAGTTCCACCTAGGCCATTATTCCCTGCTGCCACATCAGTTTCTTCTGCTAGCTCGACATCATCGTCGACGCCACTAGGTGCCGATTTCAAGCCCATTACGTCTATAGCCGGAGGTTCGATAGGACCTGTGAAACCGACGTTCCCTGCCTATGGCAGTACCGATAATGGAACCTCAACAACTTCTACCTCTAGTGATTCTAAAGTTAATATGATCGCTACAACAGGAGCATCTAGTAAAATAATTCATCCTCCAGAAGATCTCAGTCTGGTGAGTACTGTTTTCTTTCATTACTATTTCAAATAGTAGAATATCACTATAAATTTATAAACTGCTAATTAAATAAGATCAATAGATCATAAAAAAAAAGATAAATAATAAATAAAAATATTTTGTTCTGTGCTTAGATGCTTCATCAAGTGTATTCCAAAATGCATGTGATAATACCATAGTTTAATATTTCCTATTCAAATTGTTAACGAACAAGGTATAAATTTTCTAGAATTTTTCCTTTAAAAGTTAAACACTTAGGAATTATTATTTTGAGTAAATATGTATAATAGGTGTGAAAATATTAATATGAAAATTTTCTCTTAATTGCATCGCATCTACTGATGGATACTCTTGTAAGCTTATCTTGTCATTTGCTTTATCAGATAAAAGTAGACATGTTTGAGTCATTCTAGCTATGACTTATTTTTCAATAGGATGTGTTCATATAGTCTTCAAATATCATAAATGCATCACTTTTGAATTTTACAAGTTTGGTTTGGCATTTTTTTTCTTCTTCACAGTGCTGTGTAACCTTATTTAGTGGCCTCCTTCTTTTGTCTGTTCGAGTCTCTTCCTATTGTTCTAGCCAAGAGTGTCATGTCAGGGGCACTGAATACTGTGCAGAACCACTTTCATTACTACCACTTCAAATTTTGAAGAGCAGCCACCTTCAGAAGGTCTAGCTTGAAACTTTATGTTCAAAGTTCTCGCAGTATTCTGTGCTCCCGCACACCACAGCATCAAAAGAGTGTTTCACTGTGCAACTCGTTTCTCCTCGTCGCAAAATGAATCTCTAACAATTACCTTGATTTGCAGGAGGAAATCCGAGCGAGATTACCAAAGTACCAACGTAAAAACGTGGACCAGGCTCGCTCAGCTCAGCAAGAAGCGGCTCAACACGCGGCTCAGCACGCGGCTGCTCTACAACACCACCAACAGCAACAGCAGCAGCAACAACAACAGCAGCAGCAGCAACAACAGCAGCAACAACAGCAGCAGCAACAGCAGCAGCAGGCTGCTGCAGCTTCGGCGGTGGCCGCCTTCCAAGACCAACAGCAGCGGCAGCAAGCAGCTTTGAGCGCGTTGCAACAGCAGCAACAGCAGCGTTACCCGAGGCCGCAGGTCTTAGGCATGCCCCAAGTCTCGGCAGCGATGCCCGTCAGCTCCGTAGCGCTCATGGCGCCGCTGATGCGGCCAACCATGACCCTCGCGGCGCCAGCGCTCCTTCACGGAGGTAACATGATGCGACCGCCCCCAATGGGCCTGCCACCAGGTAAGTCTCCAGGATTTTCTTCTCAAGCTCGACTCTCTCACTCTCTCACTATCGATCTGCCCGAAATCCCACTTGTCCTTGCCACCTGATATTTCTCTTTATATATTATATATATTATACATATATTATCTTTTTTACTTACGTGATATTTATTATCTATATATCTATATTTTTTTTAAATTTGTTTGAATCTCGTTTCAAAATAATTTTATTATGCTATACATACAGAAAGTTTTTTCTTGTGTATTATACAATTTATATATATATATGGCTAGGTTGTACTTTTTTTGTTAAATTTGTGTTAGCTCATATATCTACAGACAAGCAAAGTATATACTTACCCGAACACCCCGCCCTTCTCTCACCTTACACCCATTAAACAGAAGCGCGGCACAGTGGGTCTTGTTTGCCTTGCTTTTAAGTTAAGTTTATGGGGCGCTTGATATTGGAGTTCCGACCGTCAATTAAACCGTCCGTAAAATTTTATGGACTCAATTTTTTTAAGCTGTTTGAAGTAGAAATAATTGTTACTCGCTCTTATAAAACTTTAGTTAAATTCTTCGATCTTCATTTTATTTTAGTATTTTTACCCTTAAAACTTTTGAAGAATTTATTACTTCTTTTTAAAATATTACAACTTCTAAAATTCTTAGTTAAAAGTATTTAAAAATTTTCTTTCAGAAATTAAAAATGAAATATGTTAAGTTCAAATTGACATTTTTACCGAAATATTTTGGATTTCTGAAAAGTTTTGGAAGTTTAACGCGTGTAAGGGAAGGGAAGGGAAGGGACAAGGACAAGACATTTGAATGACGATACCACTTGACTTCTAGTCTCACCACTAGTCGGAAAAGGACGAAAATAGATCACATTATTCAACTAAACATGATTCCTTTTGAATGAAAGTACGTACGTACGTTAGGGACTCATCCTTCTCTTATGATTGAAAATTAGAGATTGACTTGTACAGAATAAATTGAAAAATCGATTATCTCTCACACAGCGTCCTGCTGAAAAAGTTTTTACGTTTTTAACGGTGCGTTTGCAGGGCGCCCTGTCACTCCTCGATGAGTGTCGAACCGAACCCCAGTCTCTGGTTACTAAAACCCGTGTTTTAGACAAGTGCAACAAGGTTGGTCCTTAGCAACTAGCATGCGGTGAAATGGCCTATGTATATCTCATTATAAATATTATATTACTATTATTATTATCATTATCCATTACTTCTACGCCACCATCTCATCGTAACCATCATTATGCTGTTTTCTTTATTAATATTGTCGATTACCACCATCATTATAACCATCCGCCATCATTTTCTGACACTCATTTTCTTTTCTTTATGCAAAGCAAGCGCGTCGTGCGACCAAATTTTATTTTATTTTTTAAGAAAGTATTGAATTTTATTTGTTTTAAATATACTTGGTCGCTCGACCATCGCGCAATTTTCTTTCTGCTATCGCATTTCATTTCTATTAACCTTTGATTTTCACTCATTTACTGTTTACGTTTACTACTCATTTGACTTGAATAATCGGTCGCTCATCCCCTCATCCGAACGCGTAAAGTATACCTTTTACTTTTGTTCCCTTAACGCTACAGATTTCTCCTGTATTTCTCTGTTCTATCTCTCTATCTTTCTCTTTCTTACATTAACTGGTAGCTTGAAAATTCCTGGTGTTGTGGTACAGTAGTGATGAGCGCTTTTTTGGGCACGGTACAGCTCCATATATGATTAAATTAAAGAGAAACTGTCTTTATTTATTTTTTTTTTTACTTTTTTTGTTACATTCGACTGTTTTTTTGCTCTTGAATCTTCGTTCGGAGAATTGATGCACATTTTTCATGAAATTGACCGTCTTCCGCTGTATTTACCTCAAGTTTGTTTGTTGGATTCTTACTATGAGTATATGGCACTTTAAACACACACTTTTGAGTATATATAGATACAGCGATAACCTCCCCTTATCCAGCGACTTATGTGTGTATCCGAGAGTGTAATAGCAAGGGGATTTGGCAAGTAAATTATCAAGAATTACTGTTATCTGTTAAAGTCATGTAGAACTTTTTATTACGTATATATGCTTTTTATGTTATAATTATCATTTTATTTCTTGGTCTCTTACGGCCGTATTACCATCAGGATATTTGCATCGTGGCTAATCATGTGACTTGGCACGACGGCAATCGGATACGAAAGGGTGATTATTTCTTGTCAATCATATGAGTTTTTTGTAATGTGTCACTCGAAGTATAGGTCGGTTTCAATGAGCAGTTTTGTAAGTAGATTTTTTCTTTTGCTTTAAATAAGTATACTTATTAATTTTAATTCAATTATTAAAATTATAAGAATTGCGAATATTCCTTAGGATGTAGACTGATTTTTTAAATTCATTTTTGTTGATTTTTTTTTGTCGACGGGATAACGCCTCTTAGAGAAGCAATAAATGTAGAAAGCTTTTTGTAACGACTAATACTAATACTTATGATAATGAGAGTAGTTCATTTAACAACAATACTTATTACACACATTGCAAAATATATAAGTTGGCCTCACTAATTTTCATGCTTGTGTCGTTGAAAGAAAAAAAAAAGCTCAGACATGTAAACAAAATTCTATAACACACGGTACGTTTCGTGAAAAGATCTGCAACAAGAACGAACTCAATAATCTATATATCTGTAATATTATATACGTAACTCATTATACTCACGCACGCTATATATTAAAGTTTTACATATATACATATACATATAAATATAAATATGAATATAGCCCATATATAGCTTTTATGTAACATGAAAGATTTTTAGATAAGTCGAGCCGAACGACAGTAAGTAAACGAATTCACGTAACAAGTATATTTACCTAGACTTATTTTTAATTATTACTCATTTTATTATTTTACTATACTCGTCATTAACACTAACCGGTTGGGAAAACTACTACTATTACTACTACTGTTTAATTTTTTTTTCTGTTATTTTTACTGTCATAATGCTGTTATTTACCTATATATATTTATTTATATATACTATACGTGTTTCTGTTACATACGCGCTGACTTTGTGCACAGCAGAGTCGAGGCGGGCTTCGCGGGAGGCCAAGCGGTGCCACGGCTTCGACTCGAGTCTGCACTCGAAAAATCCGAGGGGCGAAAGAGAGAAGAAGCTCATACCTTTTACTTATATAGAGAGGCGCGCATTTAGCTCGAGTACCGAGTCTCACTTCTTTTGCGGAATATGCAAAAATGGAATAGTCACGTTTAACCGCATTTTGAGTCTAGATTATGCTATATAATTTATAGTTTCCGCAGATGCCAAAGTAAATATGATTCACGTCGCGTCTGAAAATAAAAGTTGGCAAAAGTCGATTATGAAAGTTTTCGAGCAACGTAATACTTTCCGAGTCTCTCCGTATGCAAATTCTCTTTCTCTCTCGTTCAGCTCGTATACTGAACTTTGGCATAGCTTGGCTTCTGGCGGCCTCGACACGTCTCGTGCTCGGTCTCTCTATGACTTTAGAGATTTTGTTTTCTAGTACATATATTTTGAGTGAGAGGGTAAATATGAGCGATAGACGAAAGAAACGACAAGTTCGGAAGAAGCTCTGGGTGACAGCCGATCTGAGAATCACAGACGATATAGTTTATGGGGATGACGAGAGGTTGCACATAGAAGTGACTTCTGATCACCTTTTATTTACTATTTTGTGTGTGGTAGCACCTTTTACTTAATCGTTTTGAGGGTTTTTTCTTGTGTATTTTTCAGTGTTCAAGTATATATTATATATACACACAAAGCATTACGATTCCGATTTGCACAGATGCATGCGTTTCTTTGGTTACACGCAGTCACATGCAGACTTCGTTGTTAATCTTTTGTTTTTAGCAGATTGAGTTGTGCAGTACAGTAGTTTTGTGCTGATGTATTATCACGTTATTTTTTTTTCACTTGATCTCATTGAATAATATTACAACTAAGGTATATAATATATGTATTTATCTAAGTTCAACTACTGTATGGTATAAAGTTCTCAATGTTTTTTCTCGGTGTATCCCTTAGACTGACCTTCACTTTCTTCAAATTCTCACAAAACCGTAGACTTTTGCATCCACATAGCCAGAATCCCTATAACATTGGTCCTCAGTACTTATATATTTCAAATTACTAACATAAATTTATCTACTGTTTGACTAAGACTACTTAGGTGCGGACGTAATGAAAGTATCTGATTTTCAGTTTCTTTTTTGCGTTCTTTGGGAATTTAATTTACATACTGACACGCCCCGTAGAAGTTCACATAAACATACACCTACACGCAACTATTATTAATTCATCGTGGCGTTCGCATTAAGATATCAGGCCTCGGTATTCGCTGCCGAGCTTTATTACGATAACGATAGAATTTCTGATGAATGCATCAAAGTTACGACGTTTTTTCCAGATAAGAAAATAAGCATATGAAATGCGAATTCAGGTTTTCTTAAACTTGCCTTTGTGGCAAAGAAAAAATGCGACTGATAAAATTGAAAAGAATGTACTTCTATACAACAAAAGTTGATATACTGATCACAGCTTTATTCGACAGCGAGTATCGCGGAACCTTTTATTTTATATTATCGAGTAAAGCTAAACGTAAAACGAATACACGCTTCGCTTTGACACACGAACTTTAAATAACCGTATATATAACGAATATAAACAACACACACTGTCGGCTGTCACCCGAGTTCCTTTCCATAAAATGCGTCGACGCATCTTCAAAACGACTCCGCCCAAGAGAAGAGCCTCTGGTCGTTTTGTCAATGCGGTCGCGCGACGTAAGTACAAACCTTGAATTTAGAACAAAAAAGAATTAAAACACAATTACACACATGCGTGCAAGGTATTGTTGTCAATGAAGAGGGTGTGAAGTGTCGACGTTGCCCCGCGTCAATCCCCACTTATTATTATCGACATTATAATATTATATACACTGTTTTATACTTTTTACGTTTTTATGTTAATACGTTGTTCGCTGTGCGCTGACTTACGCTTGTTTATCGTCTTGTACTTTTATCTATCGATGTCAGAGTTCGTGTCACTTTTGTTAGTCATCAACTATTGCACTGAGTATGTATGACTCATATATAACTAACGAAGGCCGTACTTATAATTGATGCTCGTAGATCATTGCAATACGGAAGACAAGCGAGGATGCGCAGCGTCAAACTCTTACAAAAAATTATCCCAATTGATATCCAAAGAATCTCAACTTTCACACCCCCTTATAAGAATCACCGCCTCTATACGAGAGGTGAACGACTAGATTATGTCGCATTATAATCAGAGCGGAGCTCCGAAGGTAGCCCCGCTCACTTTGAGTATCTATATATATCTACAATAATATCTATATATATACATACCGAATATAACTATAAGCCAATATTTCCGAGCATCATTAAAAAAAAAAGAAAACAAAAAAACTACCTAAAATCTTTGAAATAAGCTAGAATGTAACTGACACGTAGCTCTGTTTTTGCAGGTATGTTGGGAGCAGCCCTGCCACCGGGTGCAATGCATCCGGCGTTCGCCGCCCCAATGGGCTTCCCCGGTGGGCCGATGCTGGCGCCGATGATGCATCCGCGTTTCAGATGATCGCCTCCAATCGCGGACGGGCCCTCGACCGCGCCGTCGTTGCACTTCGTGCTCTGGGCTCGACCCTGAACATGACGGAATGAGAGAGCATGCCCCGAGAGACATACACGTACGCAGCCAAGATCCGACACGTCGATATTATACATTACATCTATATCAATCAATCAATGGTGACTGACCGATCGATCGATCGTCAATTATTATGACCAGAAGAACCTACGACGACTGTGACCACCACCCACCACCACCACCACTATCCGGACACATCTCTCACTTATTTCTCTGTCTTTGTTTCTCTCTCTCTCTCTCTCTAAACAACCCATCCGTCTGTCTCCCTTGACACGGCCTCGGATTTCGTTCCTCGTATCTCGTTCCTCTCACACGGGGGAAGAGTGCGCGACGAGCTAGTTGGACGACGCTGTGTTATGTTCGATCAAGTACGGAAAAGAGACACGGGGTAAGCTCGACTCGTTGTGTTCGGCGAGCGTCTACGGCGAGAGTTTTTCGGAGGTCAAGAGGGTAACGCTGTGGGCGATTTGCGTGTGAAAAGTCTTCCTGGGAGGATACGTATACCCGTTGGGTTACGAGCAAAATTTCATTGGAGTGGTTGTGCTGTAGCTAAATTTAATGGTGCCAATCTAACGTTTTTCTCGTCGCGATCTTGATGAAATTAAACTCGCTGTTCGGTCTATGTAAAATCGATTAGTTTCTTTGTTGATAGAGGCGTTAGTTTTTACTCGATTTATGCAAGTTCAGATATTAACGGTTAGGCGACTGTGATCAGAGAGTATTAAGTAAGCAAAGTCAATTAGTTTAGGCACGACAAAGAAAAAATAACGTTAATAATTTTCGAAGAATCAATGCTGTTCAAGTAATCGTAACGCAAATATTGCTGCTGCGAACGTGCTTTTCAGTATTTTAATTAATATTGTAGCTCGTGTGAATCGGATAAGTTTCTATATAACAGTCATATTTTTAATATTCGATATCTTGCAAAGTTTGCGCACGGCGTTACGAACTAGCCCGCCGCAAAAATTTTCAACAGATGTACTCGTTCGCTGGCACACTGAGACGTTTAAGCTTTCGCGGTGCAAGATAAGGGCTTCGGAAAAAACAACATAACACGTACGAAAAGAGAGAGTAGTGCACACCGTACCACAGACAACCGAGAACAAACTACCAAGGAGAACCTGCGCAAAAGAGAGAGAGAACACTGATATTGTTGATTATGCGCGAAAGTTAAAAAGAGTGAGAGAGAGAAAAATATCGTTTCCGTTTGTTATCTGTGCTTTTAATATACTACCGAGAACGTGATGCCAACTTACACGTGCCCAACTACAGCTGACAACGCATTCACCATACTCAGCAAATTCAAGAATCAGAAGTTAGCAAAATTCTTTGTTTATTTATATTAATTATTACATTAATCTCTATTATTAATGATATTAACTTTGGTGATGTACAAGATACTCGATAAATCAGATGAGAGATTCGTTTGTTAAGTAGAAATGATTAAAATTTTTTTGCACAATGTAGGATACAAACATAAATTTAACGGCAAATTTTTTAATATCATTTTATTGTAACCAAAATTTAGTTTCTAAATTGACGAATCGTTTCTCTCAGTATCTGGGCCTGTATCGTCTCGGAGAGATGCAAAATGTGAAAGACAAGGTGACGCCCTTCTCGCGTTACTGCCAACGGGACAAGTCGCCCACAACAAGCGGATTTTTTCATTGGTAGTAACGCGCGCTGGGTCTGCGCTCGCCTCAGGTTAGTTCGTGGATTAGATTTGATTTTCAAAACGCAATATAATTTATGTGCTTGCACCGAGTTCGTTCATCGAGTTTTAGATTGACATAGAAACACACGATTAAAGGCAGATTATCTGCATCACGATGAATTTTTTAGAAGGTTGAACTTCTTTATTTGTATATACTTATTAGTATATATTTAAAAAAAGTAATTTATATTAGCTTCACAGTGAACGGATTTATTGAAAATATAATTAGAATGACTATACTATTGCATAAAAGTAATTGTGTGATTTATTTTTTTATTTTCTTACTTTGAAGTGCGTTGTGTGAGCACTCGGCGTTTTATTATTTTTACTCAGTGTTACATTATTGTATTATTATTATTATCATCGTTACTATTATTTCTGATGTTTTATTGATTGTATGATGAAAGAACAAGTGTGTATTTGAATATATGTATTTTGACTTTAATCTGATAACACTTTATTTACGAGCACAATTAGAAAGTTTCATCCGCTCTTACACTTGAGATCTGCAAACCTCAGACGCTTGATATACATATCTGTATACCTCATAGATCGCTATAAAGTAGTATCTCTTATTCTTCTTTATCGTCATTAGCAAATGACATAAGCAAACGTATTAACAAAGAAAATATGAGCTTTCTCATACATTTGAAGCATACTTTTTTAATCATATAAATATTAACAATAAGCCTCGCGATTTGTTTCGATGAACCTTCTCGGTGCGAAAAAGCCTTTTCCTTGCAAGGAACAATTTTTGGGCAGCACATGAGTGAGTGGTAAGTACAGAGAGTATCAGATTAAATGTAGAGTAAAAATAATTGACTAAAAAACCGAATGAGAATTCTTTGTGAAAAGAGAGTGATAAAGAATAATTCTTAACAAACAGCGGCTCTCGACACTCGACTCACGCTACTTCAACCGACTCCTCTCTGTCTCTCTCTTTTTCTCTTTGGCCATTTACCAAGCTTCGATCGCGCGACCGACGTTTTCGTAAGTGCGGCAGCTTAAAATAATTTTGTAAACTTGTTTGGGGATGAAATAAGCGACACCTTTTACGTTTATATTTCAAATAACAGGATAGTTGATAATATTCTTTAAAACCTGAATCAGTCAATTATATAGTAAAACATTGATGAATTTACTGCAATAAAATCTCCGATGAATTTCACAATCCTCGCGTATAGTCCGTGATCGAGGCTTCTAATTCTTGCCCTCCCTAAAGCTAAAATCGCTGTCCTCGTTCTCACTCTCTCCATCGTAATCCATCCGAGTTCCGCTTTGGCGTCACTTTCATTGACCGACGTTACTTATTTCTCTTCAAGTAAAGAAAAATTAATATGACCAAAACAATAAAACAAACCTAATAAAAGTTCACGTTCTCAACCGACACTTCGAAAGCAAAACAGCGAATCGCGCCGTATAACTACATCTGTACGTATTTAAAGCTACGCATTGTTTATTATAATAATACATTATAAAAGTAATTCGCGTCGACGCTTGCGTTCCCAGCGAGGGCTTATCTTGTTGTTGCTTTTTTAACTGTATCATTTTTTTATATTATTAAACGATAACGAGGTGCGACCATGTTCTCCGTTGTTGATATTGTTAATTTTTTAAGCGTCCGCGGCTGAACAGCTCAAGCGTCGCTGCGAAGTTACATTAATTTTGGACATGTAGTTCTTCTGTTACTTATATTGAGTGTCACATGATTATCTCGACTGTTTTTCCGAATAAAGACGTTCTGTGGAATAAAAGCTCGAACTGGAAAATCTGGGCCGCGCTACCCGCTCCTTCCGGAACTTCGCTATAGATGATCGCACGCTATATTGTCATGTAATTTTAATGATTTTTATACCGATTGCAGTGACTGTGATTATTTTTGTTTTTTCTTTCTCTTTTTATATTAAGTTTTTTTCGCCAATACATGCGTCATCGTTAAATTGCGATTCGTGCCCAAAGGGGCGGGCAACGAGGGCCACATATTGTTTCAACCAATCACAGCTCTAATCGCTGTTGGACCTTGTCGGTCCCTTGCCGCATCAGGCAGGCGATTGTTTGGTCCTACCGTCTAGGATTTCGAGGCTATAGCGAGATTTCGAATACTGTTGTAATTTTTAACAAAACCGTTAAAAATTCATTTACAAGTTTTAGATTCAATTGAGCATGCCTTATAAATGAAATTGTAAAACGTGATTTATTAAAATGAGTGTATGCCTTAATCAATAATCGATAATTGTATATAAGAATGTTTTACGTCGTTACGTTGACATCGGAATGATTGGTAACGAAGAACAACATTAGCCTCGTGGTCCGCGAAGACGCGTGGCTGGACCGAGAAACAATATTATATGCAAAGTATTGATTTGTAAAGCTAAATTATAGCGCTGATAACATTCACAATAAACTGAAGTGACGAACGTTTGTAACGCCGCAAAATCGAGGTATGATGATTTGTCTTTTCTTGCAACGAATTATATGCCAACTTACATATGAATATGATAACATGAACCATCTATAATTAATATGATAAACATGATGCCGGAAATATTTGATACGTAAAGTGAGAAAGTAAACCACGAATCATTTTGATCAAATTAGTATCATTCTACAGCATTGTTCTTTTCAGCCGAGGGACGTCAAGTGAAAACCAATCGACGCAGATTGAAAAGTAAACAAAGTTTTGAGCGAATAATTTAGTGTATTACACTTGAACGTGTATTTATTGACGTGATGAATAAAGAAATGAATTTGTTACGAGAACAGTATTATGACGCTTTACTTTCGAAATCATCGGCGTCATTGTTGCAAAAAAATTTAGTTTCTATCCAAGCGATGATTTCGTAAGTATAGTATCCATTTACTTTTATACCCACATTATTCCTCATCCATTTCAATTGTAATTATTATTGTGTATTTTTATGATTACAAACTTTTACGTTTCAACTTCATATTAAAAATCTCTGTTTAATTGCAAATACTTTTACCGTTTTATTAATTTCATGTTTAAACTTATGTAATCTTATTATTTTCTTATTTAAATCTTCCGTTTTTTTCTTTGTAATATACACTAACTAGCAAACAATAACAAGAGAACTTGTCCTGTAAGTTCTATAAACGGCTACAATGAAAAAGCAATAAAAAAAATTCATAGTATACTTATCCAAATTAATAAGCACCTCCGAATCAATATAAGCAAACACTCGTCAATCATCTCCGATCCCGGAAACCAATGCCAAAAAAAAGTCTCCAGTCAGATCCATATACCCCTCTAATATACACCCACAACAACAATAAAAAAAGCAGAACACGCGCCCATATATATACGCATATGAATCGGCAAGCGGTCATTACCGAGCGCGAGCGTGTAATAAAGACCGCCGGCGCTTATCTGTTATTATTTCATGTACACCGAGAACGACGCACACAGAGACGTCCGCGTTAAAAGTCGGCTTTCACTTTCGCCGCGAGTCGAGGTCTCGGTGCACGCATACCTTGCGCGCGAGTTATTTCTATGCGGTTATATACCTACAACCTGTCGCATCGCATGGAGCATCCCGAGAGCGATCGACGAGCTTATATCGGTCCGTTCACTTTTGGCTGCGCCTTGTTCTAGCTGTTACACGCGATTCTTGTTGTATAAAGAGGCACATCTCCGTGAACTTTCGACTCCGAGTGAACGGAATGTTTTTTTTTTTTTATTTTCGATCGTGGGCGAGAGAGGTGAACAATCGAGAGGATGAATCGTTGGAGTTTTAAGGATTCCGGTGGGAGGTTTATTCTCGTTGTGAAAATTTGTAGAACTCGAATGTTATTTCAATTGATGCTGTTTACGAGAAATAATATTTTTATACAATTTGCCGAGCTGTAATTACGCATTATTTCGCAGCGATTTCTATACTGTATATATCCAGCAGCAATTAAAATATCGAAAATTTCTAGGTCGAAGATTAGTATTATTACTCTCTAATCTAAGCCCTTTATACACTCGAATCTAATAACGGAAATAATCATCCCATAATTACATTCCCGAAGCCGGTAATCACGATCGCGAGAGTCACTCAACCCGTCACTCATCCCCCGTAACAACAAAATCAGTCATATAGCTCATCCAAAAAAAAAAAAACCATCGCATGCTCCATATGTCAAACTCGCCGTCCTGCAATTTGTCGAGCTGAGTCAGCTCGAAAATTCCGTTAGAATATATATAGCAACAGGTGTCGCGCTAAGGAAGAAAAACGAGCGCACGTGAGCGTTTCTATACTTATGTGGGTCTATACGCGGATACGCAAAAGTTGCAAATTCGTTGCGTTTAATGCAATTATTTCGAGAGTTTATTAAAGTTAAAATGCGAGAGTTGAGTTTCGCAAGAAGATCGTTACAAGCTGTATGATTTTCTTGGAGTGTCTTTAATTTTGGCATCGCGTTACCTATATACGATTATAATCATCATCAGCTTAATAATATTTTGAGGATTATTATTTTTTTAATTTCAAAATAGCCCGTTATTTAACACCCATACAGAAAATCACGTACGAGCTTCTTATTCTCCCGACTCAATTTTTTACGTTAAAGCAATTTTGAAAATTATTGAAGGCACGTTCCGCCGATTTCGCGTATTTTATGGTAATAATCGACTTATATTCTTTACTGCGCAGCGTTACCTGCAAGTTTCCATATACTGCGACTTATTATGACGGATCTTTATCGAGTCATCTAGGAATTCATCGTGATTCGGAAGAAGCAGGAATTCGATGTTATTTCCAAGTTGCACAATTTCCGATGCATCGACAGACAAATTTTTATTGCCACTTTTGAAATATCGATAAATCGCGCGATACAGATTTGCGTCTTGATAAAGTGTTTCAGCTGTAACACTACGGGTATAGTGCTTTAAAATTATTACGGTTTTGCGCTCGGATTTTATTTATGAATTCTAAAAAAGCTGTAAAGATGAAGGAAGAAAATCGGTTTTTATACTGCTAGTGTAGATCGTGATGTCCATAAGAGAATTATAATGTTCGTCAGCATCAGGCATTTTAGAATCGATAATTCATTTAATTGTTTGACTTTATTATTACGTCACATACAAAATAAAACTCATAACTCGATTCCATAAACAAAATTGACTTTCTCGAAAAGGTCCTTCCACTTATTTCACAAAAGCAACAAGAATCGCAACTATTTGTATTAACTTTTTCTCCTTTTCCATCAAGGAAACGATCTAAAGAAAGCCGCAGGCTTTGTTCCGCGACAATTTCACCTATAGAAAAAAAAGAAAAAGATTCCACCCGTTCAGAGGCTATTTTCATTTTCAACTGCTTTACGGCGATGGTATCTATATCGTCCAGTGCAAGGAGCGCATCGACTGATGGTCGTAGACCCATAGGAACCGAGAGGCGTCACGAATATAGATATAGGTATATGCAAATATTCTCCTCTCTTAAAAAAAGTGATGACTGGATGTTGGGAAGCTGATGTTAATAATGTACCAGTTTTTTCAGAGATTTCTACCTTAATATCACTTGGTGAAACTAGTTAAACGTTACCGATCTGTATAGCTCAGCAATACGGAGAGGCTATTTTCATTTTCAGCTGCTTTGCGGCGATAATATATAGGTATCTATATCGTCGATACCAGTGCAAGAAGTGCATCGACTGATGGTCGTTCCAAGGAAGCGAGGCGTCGCGAATACATAGGTATAGACATTCATGAAAACCGCGACCGCTAATAAGCCCGGGAAAACAAGCCGATTCATGCATTTCACTGGGTTTTCATTTCACGCATCGATGTACCCTTGTGCATGAATTGTATGTGCGTATTTCGCGGAAGTTGACGTACCTACTTTCTGATTGTATGAGATTTTCTTTTTATATTTTAAATACATAGGCTCTATAGCCAAATTTAAAATTCTAGACTCGAACCGAGTGTTGATTGATTGATCATATTGTGTGAGGGCAGCTTTCATCAGTGACTATCGTGTTTTGATTCTATGTTAATGAATTTTAACACTTTTAAAATTGATTCAATAATAATGTAAACTTTCTATAGCTGCGTGTACATGACTTATGTAACAATTTACACATGCAATCATATAGTACACTGACGTTATAATGAAGTTCAATTAGATTCATAACATGCAAATTGAATAACTTGGTATAATCCTTTGTAAACTTGAAACGAAGAAAACGAGATTTCTTCTTTTTTCAACGCCACACTCGGCAATTCTCGCATAAACAACGTTGTATTTCATTTTATAATGTAAACGGATGTGTTT